>WOVY01015290.1:385000-397522 GCA_013436015.1 Rhipicephalus annulatus
GAAATAGCCAAAGCACTCTGCTCTTGAGGACATAGAATAAGCAAAATATAAACTATACATCTTTATACACGACATCCTTTAGGCCCTTCAAGAAAGAAGGTACACATTCCGATAAGACAGTGAAATTCGGCAGCCTGTTCCACTCACTGATCGCCCGCGGAAAGAAACTGAACTTAAAACAATCGTTGTGTGATCTGGGAGGGGGGATGTACATGTTATGCCGATGCCTTGACGTTTCCCTACTGTAATAATACGACAAACTACTTTCTAGGTGGCAAATATTTAACGCAATTAGTTACCTCGAGACATCTATTACTTTCTCAATTACCTTTGATTAAAATATGCGCTTCCTTTATGACGTAAAAAGTCCCCATATCACTGAGCTGTCTCCAAAGCATACCAAGAAATGAAAAAAACTGGTGTTCAACACAACCCTGCCCTCATTGTTGCCAGTAGAGTGACGTCACAGTCGCGGGTCGAATGGACGCTGCGTCCTTTAACCAGGGACTTCTTTCTAATGCTCAGCAAGTGTTACAACTATGCAACAAAGATCGCCATGATTTCAATTTCAATGTACTGTAAATAAATCATACGAGTTATTGCACGAATGAATGAATTTGTTAAATTATATTAAAATTATTCAAAAGTAACAGTTGTGGGAAATCCCATCATTTAGGTATCTCGTCGTCACCTTCGATGGGGACCTTCTTCCCAGGGAATGCCACGTGTTCATTGGCCTAAGCAACTGACGTCGGCGCTACCTGCAACGCCATGACTTCGAGTCAGTTGCAACTTCTAGTGTAATTTAGCTACATTCGAAAATTTTCTAGACAAGTGATCAATAATTTACTAACTGCAATGAGTAATCTCTCATCTCTGAGCGGAACACCTTACTTCACTGGTTCTGCAATGAAATGAATTCTCGTATGCGCACAGGCTGCAACTGGTATCCAGGGCAGTGCTTCGAATGCCTTCGACGAAAACAGTGCAGAAAAACCTTCCCTCCCTAGGTCGCGAGTGCACAAAACGAGTGCATTCTTTAAAGCACAGGTTACGCGTCCTGTAAATTATAGGTTTTCTTTACATGCTCTGGAGGTGCCCCTCTTACGTAAAAACGAAGAATTTTCCAATAATTTCTTTCGTTTAGTGCTCACGAGTCCGGTTCTCATACAACAACTCAAGGCTGTCCAGAAGGCCCACGATGCGGCGGTGAGGCTGGGCCTCCCCGTCCCAACGTGGTAGCGGCCCGCGATCCTACCCCTATAAAACGGGGGTGGAATCCTTCAGGACCCCAATAAAAGTTTTTCATCCATTCATCTATCTTTCCGTTGCAGTGTGTCTACTGTCGCTGAACGTTTAAAGAAGTCCTCTATTTTGAAGGACACTTAAGAGAAACAATGACTCTGTTTCAATTCATAAGCTGCACACAAAGAACTCTAATACCACAAGTTTAGGCTGTCATCAGTTGATAGTTAGCGGAGAAAACCAAGGTTGACGTTTCGTTTTTGAATTTCGCGCTGAAATCTCCGCGCGGGACAAGAAATTTTGAAATGATTTTTTTTTTGTTTGCGAAATTAGCACGATGAAATTTTCCGAAGCCTCGCATGCTAGGCTTATGGCCCCACAGATTAGAGGACACTACACATTTATATCTTAGAAGCTATACGTAGGACATAGTATAGACGCCTTCAAAATTTATGACGTCACGGTGTTTAGTGCGGGAATCTTAATGTGGCGTTTCCACTCACATTTTCTTTTCACGCGTTTTCTCGCTTATACCAAGCGTGGTGTCACGGCAAGTGTGGTGTTTCTGGGTTTTTGAAATTGGATTTCACTAATACGCGAAAAATCGTTTCGCTTTTAGGGGGAAAGCTCCTAAAGGCGCGGGTCTGTCCATTTCTTGTATGTATGCACGTGACCGTCTATACTATAGTTCCACCTTTGCCAACTGCCCACTACTTCGTCGTTTCAAACATTCCACTACGCCCAACCACCAATCCACCACTTCATCGACCGTAAAGCAAATACTGTTGACAAGTAGCCAGTATGAAATGCAAGAGGGTCGTGTACTTGTATCTATGTGTGCGTTAAAGAACCATAGATTATCCATCCCTTGTTTGTACGTGACCGCTTCTAGTTCCACCTTTGCCAACTGCCCACTACTTCGTGATTGCAAACATCCCACTACGCTTCATAACCGATCCACCACTTCACCGACCATAAAGCCGTTATAATGAAGGAGAAACGGAAGCGACGTATACCTACCACTTACGAAGAATAAAATTTTTGTATAAGTATATACAGTGTTTGTCACGTCTTTGATGATGTAGTTGGCGATATTCGCAGATGGTTCATGGTTCATCAATGAAACTCCCCAGCCCTTCGCCTCACTCATCATCGTTCACTCCATGAATATACTGCGATTTTTTTAGTGTCTCTTAAAGTCCGAGCATGCTCGCAAAAAGAGTATACGAAGAATCCGTGTCGTATATATGCAGTCTGCTGATTTTTTTTCCGTGTCTCACGGGTTAAACAAAGTGGGTAACGGAAACGGCGTCAGCGTTATTGAGGAAAAATAAGCAAGTATCAGAAAAGAAGCGTACTAACAAATGTTTGGTGAAACACACCAGCGAATTCACTAATTGCCGTACAGGCGTGCAGTGTATCAGGCTACTAATATCTGCGCCCACTGTTACGTAGGACAGACGAGTCGCTTAGTTAACCAGTGATTATTGGAGCACGAGAGATCTTTACGTTGTCGGGAATGTAAGTGCACACCAAAATTCGATGAATGCGCAGTTTTGTACTGTCATGGGAATTAAGAAACGCGTCTGGTGACTGAGGCATGGCATATCGCTAACAGCTGTAGCGCATGCGCGAGCCAACTTTCGATTACCTTTCACAAAGCAGAAATCAAATACCTTATCCTTCACATACATCCCCACGCCTGCCTGATTGATGGGTTCGACTTTTTCACGAGTATGAACCGACGAGATTTCGTGGCCTGTTCGTCTTCCGCTGTTGCTCTCTTCCGTTGTTCGTCAGCTTATGTTGTCTCCCGACTTCCTCCTTGTATCTGTGTTTGCAGGCCTTTTCTTTTAGAATAACTCGGCTCGTACTTGACAAATTATAATTTTTTTGCAGAACTCGATTTGGGAGGCAATGAGCTCTATTAATGAAGCTATTCGACGATTACTTGTAAAAGTGTTGCAGGACCCCTTTGGAAAAGCTACACTTAATGCAGAGTAAACTTCATAATTTTATGTAACAACCTCTTTATGATGAGCGTAAACCAATGAAGAATAGCGGTGGACTGATGTTTATCGTAACATTTCTCTACTTGCACCTCAGATATGTACCTCAGACTACCGCCTACTACGCGCCTTTTTTTAAGTGTCCTGAAATGTGAGTTGAACGAATTGTCAAAGACTCCTCCGCGCACAGGTGTCGATTGAACTGACGTTAAGCGACAAAAGGGGCTTACCATTTTAAGAGAGAAAAAAAAAACATATACAACGAGAAAGCGGCCGAACGTGCAGGTGAACCTTTTCACCTTTCATTACACTGCCACTCTCACCCGTGTTCCTTCGCTAACGCGAAAAAAAAATGCCATACTGCATAAAACGCTGCCTATACAGTCTCGCATAACGTTGGCTCCTGTAGCTTTTTCGTCAAACTTTTTTCCCCTTAAAATGAAACCCCCGCCTTTTTGCGGGCCAACGTCCATGCCACAGACACCGTTAGCTTGTTCAATCGACCTTTGTGCGCCGAGCAGTCTGTGATGATTTGTTTAACTCACATTTTAGGGAACTGAAAGCGGTGAGGGTTAAGCGGTATCGGGTGTTACTTTGTTTTTATATTTGCCACAGTTTGAAGGAAAGTTTGGAAAAAAATATAATCATGGCAGTTAGTTAAGAATAGAAGAAAAAAAACGACGTTGCTGAGCAAGTGCTACAACTTTTGTACTGAAAACTTTTCGCTATACAGTTTCATTTAAAACGTTCATTAGCCAATCTTTGTTACTTGGAGGGCTTAGAGACTAAAATGTTGTAGGCCCGTGTGCTCAGATATGGGCGCACGTTAAAGAACCACAGGCGATCGAATTTGCGGAGCTTTCCACTACGGCGTCTCTCATAATCATATGGTGGTTTTGGGACGTTAAACCCTACATAACAATCAATCAAATAATCGATATGGGAGGGCTGCGAAAAACATCAACACGTGCTCTATATGGCTCCGAACAATACGGCGATGATTGAAGACGCTCAGCGCCCATGTTCGTTTATTTATTTTTTCGTGCTGCTTAGCTGAAACACCCTGTATATATGACATCAAGAGTGTTGTCACTCGGAGTGCACATGAAAGTACTTTCTCGTCCATCAGACACTAGGTATTTTTTAAGTTTAGCATTCGAGATTATTTTCAACACTTCTTTCTAAAAAAATTGTTCTAAAATTTAGTGCACACCTCCACACAGCTGAACGCATGCCGCATACAGTGCACAGAAATGAAGACACTTGTACACTTAAATTTTTTTCCGGTCTTATAAAGTAGACTGGAGACATGTTTTTACTCTTAAAGTAAGTTTCAAGCTCACACAAGTCGCGCAAAATAATGTATTTGCTATTCTTTGTTGTTGTGTTGTTGTTGTTGTTGTTGTTGTTGTTGTTGTTGTTGTTGTTGTTGTTGTTGTTGTTGTTGTTGTTGTTGTTGTTGTTGCTGTTGTTGTTGTTGTTGTTGTTGTTAACTACTCCTAAGATGCCCCCTAACATTTCTTGCGGGTAAATGAAATCAAATCATGACACCCACACAAGGTGCCATCAATGTTACATACTTTTAAAAGCGTTGTTGATCATCACTTGAGGACATGCTGAAGAAGTGGCAGGAATACCTGCAAATTGAAATACAGTGCCACTTGAAAATTTTTTATTTGGGGTCTTCATATGAGATTAGGTATAACGATGTTAAAACTTAGAAATATGCCACTTTCGTTCCTCTAGTTTGTAAATTGCGACAGCGGCGAACGCAGAGTATGCAACGAAGATCCCTGCTATTCTTACCTTTTAACGCGATCGGCGTTAAACAGCTCGTTTCGCAGAAATTGCGCCATCGGCGTCATTGGTTGTGCGCGAAAAATTGTCATCTCATGCATGACCGTAAAATCGAAAACGATGCAAATAAAATAAATGATAAAATCCAGGATCACTGCTGGGGGATCGAACCCGTGTCGTTCGGGTCCGAGAGGGGATCGAGGTTCTGTCGTTTGGGTCCGAGTGGCAGGCGGATGTTTCTACCACACGGCCCCGCGTCTGCTTGTGAATACAGTGAAAATACTTCCTCGACCCTGCTTGGAAAGGCAGTGAAAATGCTTTGCAAAGGCAGGCGTCCTGTATGCGTGTTTTCACAGTACAACATGAAAATATTTCAGCAATATTGCGTGGTATACAAGTGCACGTTGCCATCAGATGTGGTTTAAAGTCGGTCATCTAGATAGTTTGGAAAATATTCCATGCACTAAAGAATTTGAAGTAGACACTAAGGACGGGACATCGCTATGGCGTTGAAAGCGAAGCTTTAGGGTTCCCTAATTTTTGCTTTCCTCCTCAATCCGAAATATATTAACATTAAAGGGAAGATAACTGCGACGCATTTAGTTTATCCTCCTTCCGTCTATTGGAACTTTCTGTCGACATCCGGAACGCGCTCCGACTATCATGTCTGCGGGAGACGTCGTAGTGATAGAGTGCCCCCTATAAAACTGAATCGGCAGTGCACCGGCCGGAAGCTTCCGAGTGGTGTAACCGTGCTCGAAACTCCCGCAGCGTTGGTGGGCGTGTCGGCCAGCAAGGTCTATGCAGTCCTTTTATTGTGGCGCGCTCTGCGAGCACTTCGGGTCACTCGTCGTCCTTCGTTAGGGAGAGAATTTAGGCCAGAAAGAAGACGGCTCTCTTCCTAATTGATGGGGGCTCCCGAGAGGCGTCTTTGTTGCCGAGTTTCTAAAGAAATGCTGCACTCTCTCGCATAGCGTTGGCCTGCGCATTAACTGCCGTTCTTTTTTACTCCTGCAATATGTCTTCACACTGCGGTACCGCTATAGTTTTTCTCTCTTTCTTTTTCTTTTGTCGATTATTCATGCGTCATGTGTTCCTGTGCGAAAGCCTAGCACGTCGCACTTTCTTTCTTAAAGGACAGCGTTGCCTGGGAACGTCGCTCGCGCCGCTCATATGTCTTAATATTGCGGTGCGCCTTTTTCTTTTTCTCCCTCTCTCCTCGTCGTTCCTTCTTTTGTTTGCTGTGACGCCTTCCCGCCTTTGTCCTCTGAAGGCGTCAGCTCGCTCGTCTTCGGCCGCACATGACAAATGGCCTCTGCGTATGCAAACACTCCGCGTCCGTCTGCGCACAGCCAAAAACCACGGTAGTCGTGAATCCTTCAGTTATGCTGCCGCGGCAGCTATTCGGGAGAAGGGACCTGGAGCTGTGATTATGAGGTGGTGGTAGTTATTATGCAGCGTGTTTATTTCGGCGCGTTATTGGGCATGGCGCGCAGAGTGCACTCAAGACAAACGCATTCACTTCGACTTAGCTTTTATGCGCCGTTACGCGCTATTAGGCTTGTGCCTGCTGCGCAGTAAGAAAGGAAGTATGCGGAAGTGCGTGGGCGGGGCCACCCATTCTCTTCAGACCACTGCGTTGCCTCCTCAGTCCACCGCATTGTTGCCTGCGTCTTTTAGCTGAGTTGCCTCCCTTTTGGATCGGCCCGCCCAAGGGCGATCCAAATAGGTTGCCAAGCCTCGTGCGAAAATGTGTCGAGAACCCATCGCCAACGGCGCCAACGAGAGGAGTGACAGGTGCTGCGATTGACAACGCGATATAGGTGTGAATGAAATGAACACTAACAGCAGAAAAAACACGTTTTCTTCAAGGGCGAAGTAGTGTCTCTGTTTTGCAAATGACGTTTTTTTCCTGAACCGTATTACGTGGGCGGAATGTGCAAAAGATTTATGGCAGTATTTAATTTTTACGAAAAACCTTTCCCTCGGTGCCCTCTCAAGAGAGGCACACGTCATTATTACTCAGTACTGCTCTTGCGGTGCATGAAAAAGCGAGCTCGTTAATTCACCTCCGACGACGCGCTCCCTCGCGGGTCTTGGTGAGTGAGTGAGTGAGTGAGTGAGTGAGTGAGTGAGTGAGTAAGTGAGTGAGTATGTGTGAGCGTGTGTGTATGTGTGCGTGTGTGCGTGTGCGTGTGCGCGCGTGTGTGTGTGTGTGTGTGAGCGTGTGTGTATGTGTGTGTGTGTGTGTGTGCGTGTGTGTATGTGTGTGTGTGCGTGTGTATGTGTGTGTGTGTGTGTGTGTGTGGTGCGTGTGTGTGTTGTGTGTGTGTGTGTGCGTGTGTGTTCGTGCGTGTGTGCGTGTGTGTTCGTGTGCGTGTGCGCGTGTACGTGTGTGTGTGTGTGTGCATGTGCGCGCATGTGTGTGTGTGTGTGTGTGCGTGTGTGTGTGTGTGTGTATGTGTGTGTGTGTGTGTATGTGTGTGTGCGTGTGTGTGTGTGTGCGTGTGTGTGCGTGTGTGTGTGTGTGTGTGTGTGTTCGTGCGCGTGTACGTGTGTGTGCGTGTGCGTGTGTACGTGTGCGCGTGTACGTGTGTGCGTGTGCGCGTGTACGTGTGGTGCGTGTGCGTGTGAGCGTGTACGTGTGTGTGCGTGTGCGTGTGAGCGTGTACGTGTGTGTGCGTGTGCGTGTGTGCGTGTGTGCGTGTGTGGCGTGTTGCGTGTGTGAGCGTCTGCGTGTTGTGTGCGTGTGCGTGTGAGAGAGAGAGAGAGAGAGCTCTTATATAGGTTTGGGCAAAACGCGACGGGACCGACAGGTCTAGCCTCTGCCGGCTCGATCACGGGCACGCTTGAAGGATTTGGTCTTCGAAGACGAGACTTCGCATGAGCGTGTCCCACTCTCCTTGCTGAACGTGGGGGCCTAGCGACCCGCACTCCCAGAGCAAGTGAGGGCAAAGTAGCAACCTCGATACAGACCGCGCAAGACTTGTCGTGTATACTTCTGGATAGATGCTATTAAGAAACGCAGAATTCGGAGGGTAGGAGTTGGTTTGCGGGAGTCTGAGCATGACCGCTTGCGCGGCCTGCTTAGCTTGCAATGAGGTGTCGGAAGACACTTCTCTGTATATAAGTAAAGAATTCGGTTCTCATATTTTGCGGTGAAAATTTCTTTGTTGTTGTTGTTGTGCGCGGGGATGTGGTGTGCGTTTCATTGGTGTCTGTATTCATCATGTCGTTTCATCATGCAAGTCTTCATTACGCGCAACAATAATTGATCGAATTGTGTACCTATTACTACACTATATAGGTGCTGATTGTGTGCAGTCTAATAAGTAGCGTTATTGCGACCATCGAATAAACTGAAATGTCAATTTTTCGGCGTGGACTATTTGCCATTTCTTCTTGGAACTGAAGCGCGCAAGCAATGTGCACTTTTGGAAACCTGCGTATATGCGAAGCGAATAAGCAACCGCTGCAAATGTGGGAGCTACGCTGCAGTTTTGCATATATCCATCTGCGGAAGATGTCACGTACCCCGAATAAAAGTTCCGGAAATAACTTTCCTGGCAAGTCAAATCGAATCAAAAGACAGTGTACTTAGACGCATCTGTCTAGACATGAGTCGATACTTAGCTAGCGTTGACATGAAGCGCACTCCTCAAGGACTTGCAAACTCGCCTTAACGCGTGTGTCCTTAACGATCAAAGGCATAAAAAACTATTTTTATATCAAATTTTAGTGCTCCTACCAACATGACGTCGCTTGTGTTGCTAATATTACGTCACATCCTCTGTATTTTTTGTTCCGCCAGAAGTGTTTTCTTTTCACACAGACGTTGCTATTGGACCCATTAGAGGGTAATGCGCCTCCCTTTCCCGAACGTGTGGGCTTTTTCTGGAACGTACCTTGGCCCACCTATAACTAAGCTTACAGTGCCAACTGGTCACGTCACATGATAATGTCATACAATGACATCATCACGATGACTCGTAACAAACTTTTTAATGTGTGGCGTCATGAATGACGTACATGGCGCGGTTGTTTTGCGGCCGCTTCATTTCGCCAGCGATGTTTCGTTCAAGGGCCCGTGCAACGGGACGCGCGCGGCTTTCGCCCAAAACAATTCGAGCTAGCCTGGAGTACTTCGCTTGTTTATCTTCTCTTTATTAACCGTTGTGTGTGACCACCGTCATTCATTGCAGAAGGCGTGTGCAGCTCAACTTCAGCCCTCTACTTGCGACACTCGTGGCTGTCATCGGAGGCCTCGCAGTCATCGCCATCGCCATAGTGATCGTCATGAAGTTCAGGGACCGCCCCTGACAACGATAAAGGTTGGTATTCGTTGTGTTTCGTTACATGGCAATTTCGAAAAAGCGTGAATTCGTTTCTGGTCCATACAAACTACTTTCTCTTCGCGAAGTCTTGGTATAGCATATTTCTTGTCGAAGGTGTAACATAGTGGACAAAAAAAGCCTAGGTTTGACATTAGAACATCTAGCTTGTTCCTGTGATCATTTTGCGAACGAACGCGACGTGCTACGCGAAACACCGAACAAACTAGGTGTTAGACCTTTCTCTGAAGTCCTCGAATCGTGGCTCTAAACACTTCGCGTGGCAGTCAAGCGATGCGGGGTTTGCTACGCTTTTTAAAATCGACCGCATTAAGCGACCGCTTGTACAGGTGCGCGTGTACCCTGACGACGCTCTCTATCTCGCCTTTTTTCCTTTAACCCATTCAACCCTTCCCTCAGTGCAGGGTAGCAAACCAAACACGCCTCCGTGCCGACCTGCTTGCCTTTCATTTCTTTCCTTCTCTCTCCTTCCTTGTCTGTACAACGTAGTCCAAAAAGGACGTGCACTCCGAAATAGTCAGCTGTGGCATCGAGGTGGAAGCGCTCATGCTCATCATGTGGCGACTCTCCTTCAGATTCACTGAAACTGGTTGATTCTCACGAGCTCGAACATTCGTAGCTGATGTTCCGGAGAAGCGCATTCGGAAAAAAAAATGAAGCTTTAAGTTCCTGCAATATATACGTAACTCGTCATACTGCACTCGTTAAGACAAACGTATTTGCTAAAGAGGGCGAGTTGGTACGATATATCTAAAACAGCGCAAAGGACATCTGTACAACAGCGCTGACTTCAGTAATACGTTTTGAAAGGCTATAGTGGGTTCATTGTTGATAAACTTTATTAAACTGTGCGAGAAGACGAAGACACAAGAAAGCATTCAAAACACCGTGAGCGCAGAGTTTCTGCAAAGCAAGGAACAGATATTTCGAGCAGGAACCTGGACACGTGATGAAATTTGAATCTCGCATGTGCGAGAAAAAAAAAAGAATACCATTGCTGAATAAGACGTAGCGTAAGATAGCGGCAAAACGCGCATTCGAAAACGGATACCAATTTCGCTGAGCTCTGCGCTTGAGAAGAAGCAAATAACAACACGAAAGAAGCTTAACAAAATACAAGCAAACAAGCTTGTGAAGTAAGAAATAACCATAGGAAAAGTTAAATGATTATGACTTAATATCAGTTGATGAAAACACAAAAAATTAAGCGCTCTACAAACGAATAAGTAATAAACCACATGACAACCTGAAGTTATGGCACAATGAAATACAACAAACAACAGAAAGTAAAGCTGAAAGCAAGAAAAATAAAAGCGACCATGTAGAACACTAAAACCCCTCCGCACATCCAGCGCTCACCTTAATTTTGCATGAAAAGCACACAGACCACGCAAAAAAAAAAAAAAAAGAAGCTGCTTTTACAGGCGTGCTAATACATTTGTCGCCAGTTTTCATGATGCAATAATCTAAATTTGGTCTGGTCACTCGATTTAAACAATATCTTGGTGTTTTCGAGAATTGGTCTGCGTGAAGTGTTTCGCCCGCCCTCGTCTTTCCTCTACATCTGTTACAATTATGAAGTACAATGATGAGAAATGGCCGTGCCTCGCTTACACCTCGTTTCGCAGCGCACCGGCACCATGCATTAACTAAAGCTCGATCGCTTCGCGTTCACACTCCTCTGCGCTCCAAGCGCTAAGGGCTATAGTGTCATTCAGGACACTAAATGAACGTTAAGGTCACCATTTTCTTTTTTCAGTGTGAGCCATAAGGGTTAGAGCTGCAAGTGCGCGAATAGAATCACAGGTTACAGCAAACAAGAGAATTCTCTTGGTTTTCCTCCCCTCTTTTCCGTCTCTCATTTGTTTCGGGTGGCGTGAGCGGCTGCTCATGGGTCAGAACGCTGCCCAGCCCACTGCAGCCTGTTGCGCTTGCCCTGCATGCATTTCCATTTTCTGGAACTATAGCGCCATCTGCTGAGTCTCTTAATAACGGTCGCTTTCCGGCTGTTCGGTTTTCAAACCACCACGGATACAATCTTGATGACGACGACGTAGTTTTTGTGCCAGTTTTATTGCAATAGCAATTATATGGACGGTCTCCGCTAGATTTTGCCGCAGGCGTCGGCGTCGCCGTCACTCACCGTATATTTATACGTATCTATGTATATGAAAACGCAACAAAGAAAAAACCTGAGAAAGACTCCGGCGCGCGGAATCGAACGTGGAGACTCTGAGTCGTAAATGCGAGGCGTTAACCACTCAGCCACCGAGCAGCACGTCCTTCAACGTTTGAACGGCAAGCTATGTATATCTGCTACTTACCGCTGGTGATGGGCATCATCGGGGGGGGGGGGGCTGGGGGCTATTGGTTTTAGCATTACCAGCAAGGTGGCGCAATGAGCGCGCGCGGCGGCTCTCCTCTCCCACGCGTACTTTGCCCCTCAGAGGGGGGAAGGTGGGTGCTCGTTCGCGCGCCCTTATCTCGTGGTCGGGACGATCGTACGTTTTGGCTGGCATCGCGCTTTAACTAGAACGTTTCTGTTGTAGTTACCGGGCGCACAGAGGTCACTGCAATCGTTGCACAGTCTCCGTTTGCGAAAAGGGAGCGCGCTTTCAGACAGAGCGAAGTAACAACTGAGACGCTTATTCGGGTTCATCTGTACCTGTGAGTACGGTTCGTGCGTCATTTGTGCTTGGAAAACGCTGGGCACGTGTTGTTGATTGCTTGCCTCGGCGCATGACCTTCCAATTTGTTGCTATCGAGTTCATTGCTTCGCCTTAGCGTCAAAGCTGTGACCTTTTGTTGTTTATTTTTCTCCCGCTGCTTCCTTGCGACAACAGAGTCGCAAAGCGAACCAAGCAGTGTTGTTGCATTAAGTGTGCTTAGTTGCCATGCAAGGGCAGTAATAAATACCGATAATACATTTCGCAAAACACGAGCGCGACCAACCGTGACACCATGGGCACGTCGGTACCCCAGCGTGAGACCGGTCGAAAAATGCACGACTTTTATCGCTAAGATTTTCTATGCATGCACGAAACTAAATGAAATAGTCATAACCTCGTGCATTTATTCGGCCATATTTTTTATATATATAGCATTTTCAAATTCGCATT
>WOVY01015291.1:0-214514 GCA_013436015.1 Rhipicephalus annulatus
ACCGCTTCGAGCTAAGTACCTCCTTCTGGTGCCTTCAGCTTTGCGACCAGAACTCCTGCAGGCCCTGCACGACGATCCGACGGCAGGGCACCTCGGTGTTTCTCGCACACTCGCGAGGATACAAGAAAGGTACTACTGGCCACGTCTTCCCACCGACGTCACTCGTTATGTGAGGACATGCCGGGACTGTCAGCGACGCAAGACACCGCCGACAAGGCCAGCGGGACTTCTGCAGCAAATTTATCCACCTTGCCGACCTTTCCAGCAGATTGGTATGGACCTACTGGATCGTTCCCGACGTCGGCTTTCGGAAACAAGTGGATCATGGTAGCTACCGACTACCTCACCCGCTACGCGGAGACAAAAGCCCTGCAGTGCATCCGAGGTAGCTAAGTTCTTCGTCGAAAATATCGTCCTACGTCACGGCGCCCCGGAGGTCCTTATCACCGACAGAGGAACAGCATTCACTGCCGACTTATCTCAAGCGATCTTGGCATACAGCCAAACAAACCACCGCCGGACGACAGCGTACCACCCACAGACCAACGGCCTCACCGAGCGGCTTAACAAGACGATCGCCGACATGCTGTCAATGTACGTCGATGTCGAACACAAGACGTGGGACGCCATTCTTCCGTATGTGACCTTCGCATACAACACGGCGGTGCAGGAGACGACGCAGATATCTCCATACAAATTGGTCTACGGAAGGAGCCCGGCAACGACGCTCGATGTCATGTTACACAACGTCACCGACGAAGAATACCTCGATGTGAGCGAGTACCTTCAACGCGCCGAAGAAGCCCGACAACTTGCGCGTCTCCGTATCAAGAATCAACAGACGACCGACAGCCACCGTTACAACCTTCGACGACGCTTCGTGGAATACCAGCCCGGTGAAAGTGTTTGGGTGTGGACGCCGATACGCCGACATGGACTAAGTGAAAAGCTTCTGCGATGGTACTTCGGACCGTACAGGGAGATTCGACGTCTCGGCCCACTTGATTACGAGGTTGTCCCCGACGGCATCACGAACTCTCAATGACGCCGATCACGACCTGAAGTCGTACATGTCGTGCGCCTCAAGCCGTTTCATGCACGTTAACAAACTGAAACAGTGTTTTTTTGTATTATTGTTGTATCGTAATTTATTCATTGTACTTTCTTGCATTATTATTGTACCTTCATCTTTAGTTAAAGCATCGGGACGATGCCTTTTTTCAGAGGGGGGCAATGCCACGTTTTTGTTATCGTCCCAAAACACCACACGATTCTCAGCGCCAACCGCGCCTGCAGTTTTCGAGAAGGTTCCGGACTGTAGTAGATCATTTCGATAAGATCTCGCCCCCTGTGCGAACGGTACAGATTGTTCTGGAACCTACGCCACCGCCAGCGATAACGCTAGAACATTCGACAGCAAGAGTATAAATGCCGACGCGCTTCGCCGCTTGTCAGTTGTTAATCGAAGGCCGACGCTCCGTTCGCCGCTATCAGTCCGAGACTGCTATCTGTACAAGACTACTGCTGTAATTGGACTTTCCGTTTACCGGGCACAGGTTCGCCCAAATAAAGAGGTAAATCCCAACACGAAGTCTCCTCTCTTCAACCACGTCACGACCCCGTGACAATATATATATATATATATATGAGTCAAGTAGATCCTCCAAGAGAACGGTAACAACGGAAGTGTTTAATTCGACAGTTTCGGCCAGAGTCTGGCCTTCATCAGGAGTCATGGTACATTCTGTTTGCGCTCACATTTATAGTATTTTGGGTAAAAAATGAGAGGGAAAGAACGAAAAAAAAACAGAAAGAAAGAAAGAGTTTGAAAAACGAGAGAGGAAAGGATATCCAGAAAGTTCCAGGTTCCACTGTGCTTCGCGAGTGGCGTCGTCAGTGTGTATTTTCTTAGTATCGCGTTCAGTGCAGTTTGGTGGCGGTCCCTTTATTGTAAACGGGGCCTGGCTAAGGTAAGGGCTTGCGTGTCGCGAAAAATGCTTTTTTTATTATTATTTTTTATTTTTTAAATTTTTTATATTTTTTAAAGACCGTCACTAATTCGGCGTCGGAGACAGCGTTCCGAGGCTCCAGGAAGTCGGCGCGGGAGAAAATGTTTCTTAAGGCGCTGTCTGTCGTTTTGAATGCTATTTTGCTCTGCGAATCCGCGTTTGGGGGTTTTAATTGTGTATGGGGTGGCCCTTCTATATGTCGGGCTTTGTTGTCGAAATGCGGGAAGGGTTTCCAAACTGCGAGAAAGGACGTTTGAAGTGATTGCTATTTTGTACTGGGAAACCGCGTTCGGGGCGTTTAGTTGTGTATGTGGATGTCGGGCTTTGTTGCCAAAATCGGGGAGAGGTTGCCAAAAGGCGAGAAAGGACGTTTGAGGTGATTGCATTTTGTTCTGGGAATCCACGTTCGGGGCTTTTAGTTGTGCATGCGGTGACCCTTCGACAAGTCGGGCTTACAACTATTGTTCGGTTATTCAGAGAAATAGAAATAGACGACAGTGGTTCACTGAAACACGCAAAGATATTTGTAGTTGTCCAGTCCTCGTCGCCGCCACAGTGCCGCGAAATCTTGAATTGTTATGATTACAATTATAAACTTATATATACACACATACACCCACATACATATGCGCATATACATAAGTACATATACACATATAAATGTACATGTATATATTATAGTGCTTTGATTGCTGCAAGTGTACCCGGACTTTCATTTATGCCTTTTTCGAGGGTGTTAAATCGGTGTATGAGGTATGATTCACGTTGTTCACGTTCCCGGTTTGATTTAAATCCTGTTTCTAAAAGTGTGACTGACAATTTGTCGAAGGAGTGGCCGGGAAGGTTAAGGTGTTTTGATAGAGGTAGATTCGGCGCTGATTTCGCGTGGGCTCTGTGATTATTGAAACGAATCCTAAAGGGTGTTTCCGTTTGTCCGATGTATTGCATGCCGCACACGTTGCATTCAAGTAGATATACCACATTAGAGGAATCGCATGTTAGATTTCCTCGTATGTTAATTGAAAAGTTGGATTGTGTGCTGCTTGCCTTTCTTGTATCTCGCATCGCTTTGCATACAAAACATCGAGGCTTCAGACAAGGTCGGCATGAACTGTCGGAAGTTGAAGTATTGATTTGGGAGTTTACAAGTGTGTCTTTGAGGTTGCGTGTTCGTCGGTAAACGACGCCAGGAGCCGATGGGAATGCACGTTTTAGACGTTCACTTTGTTCCAGTATGTTGTAATGTCGTTTAAGGATTTTGTTAACGTTGGGGAAATTCGTGCTGTATGTTAAACATAGGTGTGTCTGTTGCAGGTTGTGTTGTGGTGGCCGCTTCATCAGAAGGTCATCACGCTGAAGTTTTCTAGCTTTTTGAATAGCGTCATCAATCACATGTGGAGGATATTTCTGTTTTTCGAGCACGAGTTTGAGCTTTTGTGAGCTCGCGTGGAAGTCAGTGTCTTTTGAGCAAATTCGCTTAAAACGGTGGGCCTGGCCGTATGGAATGCTGTTTTTACAATGGCGTGGATGATCACTTTGGTAATGGAGGTACTGTTGTCGATCTGTTGGTTTGCGGTAGAGGGTTGTGGAAAGTTTATCATCTTCTATTATTATGGTAACGTCAAGGAAATTTACGGTTACTTGTGAGTAGGTGTGTGTGAAGTGTATGTTTGGATGCACAGTATTGTAAGTGTCGATAAAGTTTAGCAGTTCATCCTCGCTGTGAGTCCAAATAAGAAAAATATCGTCAATGTACCGCCTGTATAGGAGTGGTTTCAAGGGAGTTTGGGACAAAAATTCGGTTTCTAGTTTTCCCATGAAAATGTTAGCATAGTTTGGTGCGAGTTTGGTACCCATGGCGGTGCCGCTGATTTGTCGAAAGTACTCTTGGTTGAACTCGAATGAGTTCAGTTCTAATACAAGTCTTGTGAGGCTTGCGATGGCAGAGAAATCTGGGGTGTCAGGTTGTCTATGGTTTGTGTATGTGTTTTTTAATGCCGCTATGCCATCATCGTGGGGAATATTTGTATAAAGTGAAGACACATCAAGAGTAACTAAGTATGAGTGTTTCGGAATGCGCAGGTCTGCAATATCTCGAAGAAAATGTGAGGTGTCTTTTACGTACGACCCGAGAGTGCAAGGAATGTGGCCTATTAATTTGTCTACGTACCCTGATATGGGCTCGGTTACTGTGCCTATACCTGAAATGATTGGTCGGCCTGGATTACCGGGTTTATGAATTTTTGGGAGTATGTAGAAGCGCCCTGGACGAGGGTGTACTGGCCGCATTAATATATATATATATATATATATATATATATATATATATAATATATATATATATATATAATATTTAGATGCATGGATGCATATTTCGCCGAACACGACAAAATCAAGCACACCATCAAAGATGTTATGACGATACCTTTCAGATGCTGATTGATTGATTTGATTTGTGGTGTTTAACGTCCAAAAACCACCATTGGATTATAAGAAACGCCGTAGTGGAGGGCTCCGAAAATTTTGACGACCTGGGGTTCTTTAACGTGCACCCAAATTTGAGTACACGGGCGTACAACATTACCGCCTCCATTGAATATGCCACCGCCAAAGCCGGGACTAAATCCCACGACCTGCTGGTCAGCAGCCGAGTACCTTAGCCACTAGACCACCGCGGCGGGGCACCTTCCAGATGCTCGTCGATAGGAACCCACAGACTGTCGCTGACGTTGTCGAACTCCGTCAGGAGTGCGACGAGTTGCGTAAGCAGCGTGTCTCGACGCACAGGGCCGCTGAAGATACAGCGGAAGCTTCCACCCTCGTGCACGACGTCGCTGCTGCCCACACCGTTTTACTGCCGCAGATCAAACAATTCACCCATGAAGAAGTTGCTCGTCAACTTTCTCTTGTGGCCGAAGCATCCGAGCCAGTGACCTCTTTAGCCCCACGTCTACGCCAGGTTTTTGCGACACAGGTCAAGCACACTGCCTTCATCGCCACCTGCCCCTTCGCCGCTGACCTACTCTAGACCACCAGCCCCACCTGTCTCTGGCGCATACCGGGGAACTGGGTCCTCGTACCCTATGACGCTGCCTTAATACACGGTACCCCATCTTACTTCGCCCCCTGCGACGTCTGTCGTTAACCCATGAGGCACCTTCGATAATCGAGCCATCTGTCTTGCATGCTGTTTTGTCGGACATATAGCACGCTACGGCCGCCGTGGCAACTTCCATCATTCGGACCATGGAAATTCTGCGAATTACCAAGCTGCCCAGAATCCCCAACGACCATCTTCCCTTTCGCCGAGTCGTTGTCCCCATGACGCCCTTTCGACTCCCACCGGTTATTACCGCCCGTCACCGATCTGTCTCCTTGTTGCTTTGGCGCACGAGCCCCCCGCGAGAGGAAAACTGACAGCCGCAGTTCCGGAGGCAAGAACTGCGTTATCGTCGAACTCTTCAAGATCTTCTATTTGTCCACCCAACAAAACTGATGTGCTATAAAAAGGTGTCGCTGTACGTGCACTTGTCGACACAGGCGCCGTCGTTTCTGTAATTAGTGAAAAACTGTGTCGCTATTTGAGAAAAATACAACGTGGCTTAGGAATCTTGACCTGCGTACAGCAACCTCCCGTTTCATCGCGCCGAAGGGTCGGTGTAGAGCACGTGTTAATATTCAAGATTTTTGGTACGCCGTTAAGCTTGTTGTTCTTCTACGTTCATCTTACGACATCAAAATAGGATGGGATTTCCTTTCTATCAATCAGGCCCTCCTCGACTGCGCTCGTGCTGAACTCATAATGATGAATCCGTGCCCTGAATTCGACCACAAATGTCGCTAGAAAGTGTTTGCCGGAGCTGGTGTCTGCATCGCGCCTATGTCCGCTGTCCTAGTACTTGTGCTTTCCCCTGCTGCCCCAAACTCGGCGCTCCTGTTTCAACCATCTATAGCTATTGCGCACCACCGAACCATCGTCCTCCTGTTTGCCGTCGCCATCTTTTCCAATGGTTCGGTGGTACTTTATGCGTTCTACGTCTCTGCTTGTCCATACATCTTGCTACACGGCGAGTGCCTGGTGAGCCTCCAGACCATAGATTTGGGTGACCCTATGTATCCAGAGAAGTCATTCCTACCGACTTGTGCCATTACACCCGCAACTGACGCCATTGACCCTACGAATGTATTCCGCAAGTCTATTGATTGCCACATGACGCCTTGGCAGCAGGAACAGCTGATCAAGCTCTTGAATCGTTTTCAAGCCTCCTTTGACCGCGATCAACGCTCCTTTGGTCGAGTGTCATCTGTTGTTCACCGTATTGATTGCGGTCAAAAAACACTATTACGGCTGCGCCCATATATAGTGTGTCAACTGCCGAACGCCGTATTATCAATGAACGACATGCAAAAACGTGGCATAATCGACCAATCAAGCAGTGCCTGGGACTATCCAGTTGTGCTGGTAAAGAAATCCATCAGGTTCTGCGTGGACTACCAACGTCTCATTCGAATCACGTGCAAGGACGTCTATTAGCTGCCACGTATTGGCGATGCCTTGGACTGCCTACTGGGAGCCGAATGTTTTTCTTCATATTAATGCTTTGAATACTCGCAGGTACCCATGGCAGAGGCCAATTACGAAAAAAAACAGCTTTTGTCACGCCCGACAGGCTGTACGAATTCAAGGTCATGCCCTTTGACCTCTGCGACTGGCCAGCTACTTTCGATCTAACGATGGACACTATCCTTCGAGGCCTCAAATAGAAGGTGTGTATTTGTAACTTAGATTACATTGTCGTCTTTTAAACTGGTTTCACAACCAATTTAACCCTCTTCGAGAAAATCCTCAGTTGTTTGTGCACCGCGGGGCTGCAACTGAAGCTGAAAAAGTGCCATTTCGCCACTCGGAAGCTTACGACTTTCGGTCACATGGTTTCTAAGGACGGCATTCTTCCTGACCCTGTCAATCTTCCTGCTGTTTCAGCGTTTCCGAAACCAACCACCATGAAACAGCTCCGAAGCTTCACAGGACTTTGCTCCTACTTCTGGCACTTCGTCCACAATTTCGCGACGATCATCGCTCCTTTGTACAAGCTCCTCGCCGGCTCTAGAGCCCTATCTGCCTGGTCTGCCACCTGTGGCAATTCTTTAAGTGAACTACGCCGCCTCCCCACGTCGCCGCCTATTCGGCGACACTATGACTCACTGGCACCCACAGAGATCCACACCGACGCTAGTGGTGTCGGGCTAGGCGCTATTCTCGCTCAGCAGAAAGATGGCTTCCAAGAGTACGTTGTTGCCTACACAAGCCGAACTCCTACGAAAACCGAAACCAACTATTCTGTCACTGAAAA
Organism: Rhipicephalus annulatus; assembly: GCA_013436015.1. Classification (NCBI taxonomy): domain Eukaryota; kingdom Metazoa; phylum Arthropoda; class Arachnida; order Ixodida; family Ixodidae; genus Rhipicephalus; species Rhipicephalus annulatus. Next base: position 7,364 of record WOVY01015291.1, read on the forward strand.
GGAATATGTTGCCATGAGTTGGGCGATGAAGAAATTCTGAGCTAATGTGTACGGGTGCCCTTTTGACGTCGTGACGATACCACTACGTCCTCTGCTGGTTGTATCACTGAAGGATCCAGTGGTCGCCCCATCCGATGGGCGTTACGCATTCAAGAATATAATATTCGCGTGGTCTATCGCTCTGATTCGAAACATTCGGACGCAGACGCCCTCTCCCGTTCGCCCCTACCTCTTGACCCTGCCTGCTGCGAAAGTCTCATCTGTGATGCCACTGCCGCCACCGTCGCCGACATGCCATCCGCCCAGCCAGGTTGTCCAGACACCCTGGCTGGGTGGACGGCTTCTCTCCCTTCTCGCACGTGGCGTCGGCAACTCGAGCACTGGCCCAGTCGTGATGGCGTGCTAAACCGACGCAACTACGTATCCGATTGACGTCAGTTGCTACTCGTGATTACTTGGCATCTACGATCCGAAATTTGTTGCACGTTTCATGACGACCCCCAATGTGGCCACGCAGGTTTCTTAAAGACTTATTCTCGCATATGGCTCCAATATAACTGGCGTGGCATGTATTGTTTTATTCGACAGTTCGTTAGCGCTTGCTCGATGTGACTCCCTTTCATAACGCCAACGGTACCTTATTACCTTTACTATGCCACTCCCGACCGTTCGACCGTGTCGGCATTGATAATCGTACAAGAAAACGTATATTTACAGATATTTACAACGATTACACGCGATAACAATGCCTGGCGCACTGCGGTTGGTTGGTTGGTTGGTTGGTTCCTCAACACCTCGGCACAACCCACCTAGGGGAATAGGCCATGAATGGGACGGTGCCTTGCTTTTTAAATTAGTTCACTTCTTGAAAGAGAGGGTTGGATTAATTAGGTAATATAGGTAATAATGAAAAGGTGTTACATTAAAAAAAGAACCTTGAAAAGAAAACATATAAACATACAAAAAAGGGAAAAAATATAGATAACTCAACTGAAGTTACCTAGTTTTTTTTTAGAATTCCATTCTTTTAGATTCTCGTAAGAAATTTGTAACAGCGGTAAAAACGCTCCTGTGGCTGAATCCAAATGCGACTGCGCCAAATGAAAGAATCACCGGAAGTGTAAAGTTTAAGCCCAACTTTCGTAGGGGTTCTTCTAGTAGATTTTCCCATTGAGTTTTCAATTTTCGGCATGACAAAAAGAAGTGCTCCAAAGATTTCCTCTCATTACAATAAAGGCACAAAGGCGAGTGTGCCAGACCCGACCTGGCGGGCTGGAACCAGTCTCTATCCACTTTGTAGTCTTTTCTTTCAGCCAGGAACCCTCTACCGCTTTATGCCCCAATCCCACTACTGCCTTGTGGCACTACCCCGCGGTGTTAAAGTGCCGAGCCGGCGCTTGTCACGAAAGGGGAGTGTTGGGTGACACATAAGGCTTCAGTCTTACGACGTGCACAACAGTGGATGGTGGTGGCATTGAGTGCGCTTCGTCGACGACTTGCTGTATCTCGTAGGTGAGGTTGGTGATCTTGTGAAGGACTTTGTATGGTCCGTCATAGCGAAATAAAAGTTTTTCTGAGAGGCCGATGTGAAGACATGGGGTCCACAAGAGTACGAGAGAACTTGATGCATACGAAACTTCGCGGTGGTGACGATCGTATTGATCTTTCTGAGAGGCTTGAGAAAGCATGAGTCGTTCTCGGGCAATCTGTCGTGCTGCGTCGGCTCGCTCTATGGCATCGCGGACGTATGTGACAGGGGAGCTTGAACCAGCGGGAAGGAGTGTATCAAGAGGCAGAGAGGGTTCCCGTCCATTGAACGGGGAATAGCCTGCGGTGTCATGTCTGGAGGAGTTGTAAGCGAAGGTGACGTAGGGTAACGTTGCGTCCCAGTCACGGTGGTCTGGAGAAACGTACATCGACAACATGTCGGTGATAGTGCGATTCAGGCGCTCTGTAAGTCCATTAGTTTGTGGATGGTATGCCGTTGTGAACTTGTGGTTCGTGGAACAGGAACGTACGATATCCTGGAAGACGCGAGATAAAAAGTATCGGCCTTGGTCAGTAACGAGCTGTCGAGGAGCGCCGTGATGCAATATGATGTCATGTAGCAGAAAGTCGGCGACATCGGTAGCGCAGCTGGTTGGAAGAGCGCGGGTGATCGCGTAACGTGTCGCGTAGTTGGTCGCCACGGCAACCCATTTGTTCCCGGATGCAGAAGTGGGAAATGGCCCGAGAAGGTCAAGCCCTACGCGGTAGAATGGTTCAGCAGGGATCTCAATAGGGTTAAGAAGGCCAGCTGGAAGCGATGTTGGTCGTTTTCGACGTTGACAAAGGTCGCAGCTGGCGACATACTTTTGCACAGAGCGATATAGGCGTGGCCAGAAAAAACGGCCCCGGACGCGATCATAAGTGCGAGTGACTCCCAGGTGACCAGCGGCAGGTTCATCGTGAAGCTGTCGGAGAAAATCTACACGCAAATGGGAAGGCACGACGAGAAGGCGGTCAGGGCCATTAGGGCGCATGTTGTGGCGGTAGAGAACTCCTTCATGAAGGAAATACAAGTTAAGAGAAGTGGGTGGAGTAGCGGAACTCATGCTTTCTATGATGGGAAGTAAATCCGGGTCGCGGCGTTGCTCAGAAGCAATATCAAGAAAGTCTGATATTGATAAGACGCAAGCCTCCGTAGCTCTCTCTGCGGCGTCTAGTGGATCCACTGGATACCGTGACAGGCAGTCGGTGTCTTGATGGAGGTGACCAGATTTATACACGACCGAGAAGGTGTATTCTTGGACGCGTAGAGACCAACGACCAAGACGTCCCGTGGGATCCTTTAGCGAGGAAAGCCAGCAGAGTGCATGATGATCAGTTACAACAGTTGAACTGCGGCCGAAGAGGTACGGGCGAAATTTAGCGACAGCCCAAACAAGAGCAAGACACTCTCTTTCGGTGATGATATAGTTCCTCTCGGCAGGGAATAAAAGGCGGCTGGCGTAGGCGATGACACAGTCACGTCCATGCTGACGCTGAGCTAAAACAGCACCAATTCCGTGTCCACTCGCGTCCGTACGAACTTCTGTCGGGGCAGTCTGATCGAAGTGGGCTAATATTGGCGTAGTCGTGAGGGCTGCGATGAGCGCCGAAAATGCAGCACTCTGAGGCGAATTCCAAGTAAATGGGACGTCTTTTTTAAGAAGCTCGGTGAGAGGCCGCGCAATATCGGCGAAATTTCGGATGAAGCGGTGAAAATAGTAGCACAAACCAAGGAAGCTCCGGACATCCTTATGAGAAGAGGGCACGGGAAATTGAGTCAATGCGCGAATTTTGTCCGGATCGGGCTGTACCCCAGATGCGTTAATGAGGTGACCAAGTACAGTTATTTCGCGACGGCCGAAACGGCATTTGGAAGAGTTCAGCTGGAGACCAGCGTTGCGAAATACTTGGAGAATACTGGACAGGCGCTCTAGATGGCTTGCGATTGTCGGTGAAAAAACAATTATATCATCCAAGTAGCATAAGCAAGTGGACCATTTGAAGCCACGCAGAAGGGAGTCCATCATGCACTCAAAGGTGGCCGACGCATTACAAAGCCCAAACGGCATTACTTTAAATTGGTATAACCCATCGGGGGTTACAAATGCTGTTTTTCTCGGTCCCGTGGGTCAACAGCGATATACCAATAACCAGATCGAAGGTCAATGGACGAGATAAACTTTGCGCCATGAAGGCAGTCAAGGGCGTCATCTATTCTTGGTAAAGGGTAAACGTCCTTCTTAGTGACCTTGTTGAGATGTCTATAGTCGACGCGAAACCGCCATGTGTTGTCCTTCTTCTTGACAAGCACCACCGGGGATGCCCACGGACTAGATGAGTGTTCGACGACGCCTTTGGCGAGCATTTTCTCGACCTCTTTCTGGATGACAGAGCGTTCGGCAGCGGAGACGCGGTAAGGGCGGCGATGAATTGGGTTGGCATCACCAGTGTTGATATGATGGGTCACAACTGATGTCTGGCCTAAAGGGCGGTTGCCAAGATCGAATATGTCCGCATAGGATGTCAACAGACGGTGGAGGTCTTGTGCTTTGGAGGGCGAAAGATGTGGCGCTATCATTTTGGCAATGTCAATGCTTGACAGGTTGGGCGCAGTGAGCAAGTTGACGTGCGGAGTAGGTTGCTGAGCCGACAGTACAGAAATACCACACTTTTGCAACGACGACATGACGCCTAGTTTAATACCAGCAGGCAGCACATGCGTGGAGAAACCAAAGTTCAAAAGAGACAGATGGGTCTGATTGTGGCATACTCTCACCATGGTGTGCGGGACAGCAATGGAGTGCTTTAGAACAACGTCGGTAATAGGTGAAACGACATATTCACCATCGCGCACAGGCGGATCACACACGAGCTGCACGTAAGTCGCGGCTTGCGGCGGAAGATGCAGGAACTCGGTGGCACAAAGGCGACTTTGAGCGTCATGGGCAACAGCGGCGTCAAAAGGCAGTTCCAACTGAAGAAAACCCGTCGAGCAGTCGATAAGGGCGGAGTGCGCAGAGAGAAATTCGAGGCCAAGAATCACGTCATGTGGGCACTGCTCAAGCACGGTGAGCAATACGACGGTTTGGCGCCCAGCAATACATACGTGAGGGGTACACATGCCGAGAACGGCAGATGTGCTCCCATCGGCAAGCATTACTGCACACTTAATAGGAGGCGTGATCACTTTTCGCAGTTAAATACAGAGAGCAGTGCTCATGACTGAAATTTGTGCAGCAGTATCTATGAGGGCTGTAACGGTAACGTCATCCACCAAAAGGTCCAAAATATTGCGGCGTGTAGGAATCGTCAACAGAGCATTTGCAGAATGGGTCGTTAATGCAGCGTCACCTCCGGGAGCTGCATGGTCTAGTTTCCCGAGGTTGAGGGCCCAGGTCGTGCAGGGGACCTAGATCGAGAAATCATCGGCGAGAGAGATCGGCGGCCTTGGGGTGATGGTGACCGGCTGAACCTTTGGCACTGAACGTTAGTAGGAGCAGGCTGTGGATCGTACGGAGTAGAAAAGCGGTGAGAACTGCCTTCAAAGCGACGCCATGTCCCAGTGTTCCAAGATGAATTGGATGACCAACGATTGCGACAGTAGCGTGAAATGTGGCCGGCGCGAGAGCAGTGAAAGCAGATCGGTCTATCATCCGACGTTCTTCATTCAGCAGGGTTCCGGTAGCGGGAAGGGTTGCGTGAAGGGTACACCGGAATCTGGTTAACAGTAGCCGAGCTCTCGGTGGTGCGAACAGCGCAAACAGGTGTGATGCCGAGATTTGCTATTTCTTGGCGAACGACGGCTTGGATGAGGGAGACGGTGGATGCGTTGCCTTGAGGATCGTCAGAGGCGATGGCTGCAGGAGCCATTGCTTCGAGTTCACGACGAACGATTCGGGTGACATTTTCGGACGATGTAGCTTGCGTGAACTTGGGGCTGTCTTCACAGGTCGAAGGGGCTGCAGTATTAGGCAGACGCGCAAACTGGCGGTTTATGCGACGGTTCTTGGCGTGCTCGAAGCGCTGACACTCCTTCACAACCACGTCGACGGTGGCGCAATCTTTAACGATCAACAGATTGAAGGCGTCATCGGCAATTCCCTTCAATATGTGAGCGATTTTGTCAGTTTCGCTCGTTCTCGTCCACCTTTCGACAGAGGCCCAATACGTCCGGTATGTAAGATACATGCGATTCTGTCGATGTCTGCACGCGACATTCCAGGTCTTTCCTCGTGGCCTGCTGTCGCCCAAATGGCCTGCTGAATAACTCGAGAAGCTTCAGTTTGCAAACGTCCCAGCTGGTCAACTCCCACTCATGCGTTTGATACCAGGTGAGCGCCGTATCCCGCAAGTAAAATACAACGTTGGCCAGCATCAACGTAGGGTCCCATCTATAGTATTCGCTCACGTGCTCGTACAAAGCGACCCAATCTTCAACATTCACCTTGTCCTTGCCTGTGCCCGAGAAGGTTCCGGGGTCTCGTGGAGGCAGGAGAATCAGAGGAGGCAGCTGCTGCTGGTGCTGCTGGTGCTGGTGCTGCTGGTGCTGGTGCTGGTGCTGGTGCTGGTGCTGCTGCTGCTGCTGCTGCTGTTGCTGCTGCTACTGCTGCTGTTGCTGCTGCTGCTGCAGCTGCGGCTGCTGTTGCTCTTGTGGGTGGGCCTGTTGAGCCATTGCAGGAAAATGAAGGTGGCGACCACTCCGAAGTTTCGTGTTGGTTTGCCGGAAAAGCCAGGTAGGCGTACCTGGCTTTCCCTGGCTATGGTTCCTGGCTATGGTTCCTGGCTATGGCACCTGGCTATGGTTCCCTTCTCAACACTGCAGACTGTAACCAGTCTGCAGTGTTACTGCCTATCCTGTCTAAAGGCGGTTATCCGCCTTTAGACAGGATAACCGCTGGTCATTAAGGGTAACTAACATAGTTGCCCTTGACCACCCCACGCGGTATGCCGAAACTTCATAGCTTCCTTCGTCTAGAGCAAAAGTTTTTGCGACTTTCGTTCTTCACAACAACGTATTACGTCATGAGGAACCACGAGAGTTACTGAGTGATCGTGGTCGCGTGTTTTTTTCAGACGTCATATCAGCATTTCTGCGTGAGTGCCACGTCATTCACCACACTACAAGTGACTATCATCATCAAACCAATAGAACGACAGAGCCCTTCAACCGCATCTTCGGTGACTTGCTGTCTATGTATACGGCTCGTCAGGCGACTCCAATAGGTGACCAGTAAAAGAGCGAGGGATTGTGGGATGCACCGTCTGCTGCCGGCTTCTGGTTCGAGAAGAGTAGACGACGGCGAACCGCTTCGCCGCAAGCCTCAGATTATTCGGGATTCGTGCGCGCGGCTACCCGTTTATCTTCGTCCTAATAAACCTTGGTCGGTCGTTCAGCCGTTGGCTGTTCCTACTCGAGCTTGAAAGGCAAACGCAGGTATATTTCCGTAGAACGAAGAAAAAAAATGAGGTGGGCCGTGGCTGTGAAGAGAGCCACAGTGACAGGTAGCCTTTAAGCACAGATCGTTGAAGCCAGAGTGTGCAAAATCATTTTATGACAGGTACGTGTATTTCACGCTAAAGAAGTTTACGCATGAATTTGCTGCGAATAATATATTGAGAAATAAATTGTCGCTCAGGCGCACCTAGCAAATTGTAAAGGGAATGCATGGGCAAAATCTACCTACGAGATGAGCCATACGAGATGAGTGCCGGGCATGGCACCCATATAAATGACAAAAAACTCGAAAGCATCACTGAAGAGTAAGTTTACACGAAGTGCCGGACAAGCCCATTTGCATTTATCTTGGTCAAACTGTGGGCCAGGACGGCACCCAAAGGAAGAAGTGCGTTAAACTAGCGCAGGTCGATTATTCGACGCCCTCTATGTCCGACTGTATTGTTTATGTGCCGCCGTGCCATGCAGCTTGACCAAGATGAACGTTCAAATAAGCATCTGGCTTCGACTAAGAAATACAATTCTATAGCGCGCTGAAGGCTGGAAAAGAATATCTCAACGCCGCTCAAGAAGTGTTGCGCTTCGTGCCGATCGACTGACGAGTTCAGCCATAGCAGCGATCCCGAAATGAAATCTTAGTGCACTGCTACTGTCATCCCTATCCCCTGAAAATTTTAAGATAGAAACTTTTTATCTAGCCTATCGCATTAACCACTCGGCCACGACTGCGCGGGGTGCGGCGATGGCGTAGTGGTTAGAGCATCCACCTTGCATGCAAGAGGTCCGTGGTTCAAATCCCGGGCCGCGCAGTTCCCAACCGGAAAAAAAATCCGCGTGTTGATGGAACTGTATTAAGAGGCTTGGGGTGCGGCCTCACCGGCAACCACCACCGGTAACGCACTGCCTCACCAGAGAAGGATTGGCCACCCTGGTGCAGTATCTGGCCACTACCTCCCACATGCATACGTCAAATAACTCACGGCCCTCAGTTCCCAGCAGCTGCGAAGCAACTGACCATGGCAGCGGTCAGATCTGCAACAGCAGCAGAAGGTGCTAAGAATCTCTGGACTACAGGCCGCCTTTGGAACCTGAACTTGGCAACGCTTAACGCTAGAACCTCATCTAGTGAGGGAAGTCTAGCTGTACTATTCGAGGAGCTAGAGGGTGTTAAATGGGATATAATAGGGCTCAGTGAGGTTAGGAGGACAGAAGAGGCCTATACTGTGCTACAGAATGGGCACGTCCTTTGCTATCGGGGCTTGGCAGACAGAAGAGAACTGGGAGTGGGGTTCCTAATTCACAGAAACATAGCAGGGAACATAGAGGAATACCATAGCATTAATGAAAGGGTGGTAGGTATTGTAATTAAACTGAATAGAATATACAAGATGAAGGTAGTGGAGGCTTACGCGCCTACATCCAGCCATGATGACGCTTCAGTTGAAAGCTTCTATGAAGACGTGGAATCGGCAACGAGTAAGGTAAACACGCAGTATACTATAGCGATGGGCGACTTTAATGCAAAGGTACGGAAGAAGCAGACTAGAGACCAGGCAGTAGGAGATTATGGCATCGGTACTAGAAACACCAGAGGAGAGCTACTAGTAGAATTCGCAGAACGCAATAATTTGCGGATTTTGAATACCTTCTACCGAAAACGAGAAAACCGCAAGTGGACATGGAGGAGCCCTAATGGCGAAAATAAGAACGAAATAGACTTTATAATGACTGCACACCCAGGAATCGTGCAGGATGTGGAAGGGGTTGGCAAGGTACAATGCAGTGACCATAGAATGGTACGGTCTCGAATTCACCTAGACTTAAAGAAGGAACGACGGAAACTGATACGGAAGAAGCCAATCAATCAGCTATCACTGAGAGGGAAAGTACAGGAATTCAGAGTGTCGCTGCAGAATAGGTACTCGGCTCTTAGTGAGGAAACCAACCTTATCGTAGATACAATGAATGCTAATCTAACGAGTATCATTACGGAGTGTGCAGTGGAAGTTGGTGGCAGGGTAGTTAGACAGGACACTGGCAAGCTTTCCCAGGAAACGAAGAACCTAATTAAGAAGTGTCAAAGCATGAAAGTGTCAAGTACAACAGACAAAATGGAACTGGCAGAGCTTTCGAAGTTGATTAATAGGTGTAAAGTATGCGATGTAAGAAGGTATAACATGGAGAGAATTGAACACGCTCTGAAAAACGGAGGAAGCGTCAAAGCAGTGAAGAGAAAACTTGGTATAGGCAAAAGTCGAATGTATGCACTAAGGGACAAAGAAGGCAAAATAACTACCAATATGGATAGGATAGTTAAAATAGCGGAGGAGTTTTACAGAGATCTGTACAGTAGCCGAGACAACCACGACCTTAATACTATAAGAACTAGCAGTAACCCAGATGACACCCCACCAGTAATAATAGAAGAAGTCAGAAAAGCTTTGGAGAGCATGCAAAGAGGCAAAGCTGCTGGTGAGGATCAGTTAACATCAGATCTGTTGAAAGATGGACGACAGATTGTGTTAGAAAAACTAGCCACCCTGTTTACGAGGTGTCTCCTGACGGGAAGGGTACCAGAGTCTTGGAAGAACGCTAACATCATCTTAATACATAAGAAAGGAGATGAAAAGGACTTGAAGAATTACAGGATGATCAGCTTGCTCTCTGTAGTATACAAGCTATTTAGAAAGGTAATTGCTAACACAGTAAAGAAAACATTAGAATTCAAACAACCAAAGGAACAAGCAGGATTTCGAACAGGCTACTCAACGATCGACCACATTTATACTATCAATCAGGTAATAGAGAAATGCTCAGAGTATAACTAACCACTATACATATCCTTCATAGATTACGAGAAGGTGTTTGATTCAGTAGAAATATCAGCCGTCATGCAGACATTGCGGAATCAGGGCGTAGATGAAGTATATATACACATTCTGGAAGAAATCTACAGGGGATCAACTGCTACCATATTGCTTCATAAAGAAAGCAACAGAATACCAATCAACAAGGGTGTAAGGCAGGCGGACACAATCTCCCCAATGCTATTTACCGCGTGCTTACAGGAAGTTTTCAGAAGCCTAGAATGGGAACAGTTAGGGATAAGAGTTAATGGAGAATACCTTAGTAACCTGCGCTTCGCCGATGACATTGCATTGCTGAGTAACTCAGGGGACGAAGTGCAACTCATGATTACGGTGTTAGACAAGGAGAGCAGAAAGGTGGGTCTTAAAATTAATCTGCAGAAAACGAAAGTAATGTACAACAACCTCGGGAAGGAGTAGCGCTTCGAGATAGGTAATAGTGCACTTGAAGTTGTAAAAGACTGTGTCTACTTAGGGCAGGTAATAACCGCAGAGCCTAACCACGAGATTGAAGTAACTAGAAGAATAAGAATGGGGTGGAGTACATTCGGCAAGCACTCTCAAATTATGACAGGTACATTGCCACTATCCCTCAAGAGGAAGGTATATAACAGCTGTATCTTGCCTGTACTTAGCTATGGAGCAGAAACCTGGAGACTTACAAAGAGGGTTCAGCTTAAATTGAGGACGACGCAGCGAGCAATGGAAAGAAAAATGGTAGGTGTAACCTTAAGAGACAAGAAGAGAGCATAGTGGATTAGGGGACAAACGGGGGTTAATGATATCATAGTTGAAATGAAGAAGAGGAAATGGACATGGGCCGCGCGTGTAGCGCGTAGACAGGATAACCGCTGGTCATTAAGGGTAACTAACTGGATTTCCAGAGAAGGGAAGCGGGTTAGGGGGAGACAGAAGGTTAGGTGGGCAGACGAGATTAAGAAGTTTGCGGGTATAAATTCGCAGCAGCAAGCACAGGACCGGGTTAACTGGCGGAACATGGAAGAAGCCTTTGTCCTGCAGTGGACGTAGTCATGCTGATGATGATGATGATGACTTTTTATCTGCAGTACCGTATCATAGAAGGAAAACTGCTGCGTATCGACTGATCTACTAGCCAAACTGACAGCACCCCCGAGCAGCATAAAAGCACATCACATCATTTTAGTGCAACAAAAAGGTTTCCGGACCATTCATGGCTTTCGTAGCTTGTCATCGTCACAGTCACGGTTGAAAAAAAAAACAAAAACAACTTCTAATGCACTGACATTGCACGGCGAGGTGTTTTTTGAACGGAGAAGTACAAAAATGTGCGCATGCCGCTGCTAGCCCATGTGGTGCGTCAAACCGGAAGCCGTCGTATCCCACAGTTCCCTGCGATTGCCCATTTTATCGTTCACCTATTGGGACTGAGTGCTACGGTTTATCACGTTTGCCTATAACACTGCAATTACTGCAGCACTGCAATGCTTTTTTCCTCCTTTACGAACGCCAATTATCTTGCACTATGAACACAATTCTTTCGTGCAGACCTGACTCCTCAGAGTACACGACTCTGTCTCAAGCCGCTACATACGCTGAAGAATGCCGCTAACTAGCGAGATCATTTCCAAAACAAGAACAAGGACGCCAAAAACACCACCATGACACATCTAGTAACACTATTTCCTACGATCCAGGTCTGCTCGTCTGGCTGCGTTTTCTTTCTTTAAATTGTAAGTCAGCGCTCTTTCTGTCCTTGTCTTTTCTTCTGTAGTTACGTCATAACTACTCGTAGTCTTGCGTTGTAAAAATGTGTTAATTTTGCAGCACCAGGCCTTTCCACCAAGTTGGTCCTCAAGTATCATGGCCCATATCGTATACTACATAAACATCACCAGTGAATCACCTCATCGAGCCACTGGAAGCATGTTTTAACCAACGTTGTCAAGGCCAGGAAATTCTCCACGTGGCGATACTTAAGCAGTGCTACGACCCTCCCGTGTTTACTTGTCCATAGGTCTCCAGGATGGCACCTTATTTCGCAGGGAGTAACTGTAATGAATCTGAAAGATGGACGCTTCGCTCCGCTGTCACTGTAGCAGACAATGATGATCGATGGTTGTAGAAGTAGCTCGCGCACACGTTCACCGGTTGCCAGACCTGCCTCAATAAGCAACTTGCGCCAAGCTGCATCTGAGCCTTTCTCGACGTACAAAACTCAATATATATATATATATATATATATATATATATATATATATATATATATAAAGTAGACTTGCCCTTCTAGAGAACTGTTTATTTGTGACGTTTTGATCGGAGACCAATCGTCATCAGAATTGATGAAGACTGATGAGACCATCAGGCCTGATGAAGATCGGTTTCCGATCGAACCGTCACAAATAAACAGTTATTTCGAAGCGTTTACTTGTTTTTTTCTAAATCTATGGCAACTAAGCCATACCATTCATTATATATATATATATATATATATATATATATATATATATATATATATATATATATATATATATAATGAGATCTAACAGACAGTAATGCCAAGGAATGTACAGGGGAAGATATTAGAACCAATGGAATGTAAATAAGAAGAAAAAAAAGTGGATGAAAAAATAACCAGCCGTGAGCAGGAATCGAACCTACGACCTTCGAATAACACGTTCGATGCTCTAACCACTGACGTACCACAGCGGCCTTCCCTCCATTCACTTTTTTTGGGTTTATATGTGAATTTAGAAGTAGGAGTGACAGTCAGCGCCATCTATAAGCCAAGCGACGAGTGTGAAAACACTCTTCTATGCGCATGTTTGGCGTCACGTAGCACGTGAACTTTATTATGAGCGGGCAGTTGATTAATAGTCCCTCGTATACAACCTAAACACACCAAGTCTGCCAGTACATTCCATTGGTTCTAATTAACTACCCCTGTACATTCCTTGGCATTACTGTCTGTTAGATCTCATCAATATTGTGTTAAAACACGGAAAAATGAGCCCTTAGGTATACACTTGGTTCCCTTATTTCATTGAACGAGGGTCTCGTACTGGCAGACTTGGTGTGTTTAGGTTGTATACGAGGGACTATTAATCAGCTGCCCGCTCATAATAAAGTTCATGTGCTACGTGACGCCAAACATGTGCATAGAAGAGTGTTTTCACACTCGTCGCTTGGCCTATAGATGGCGCTGACAGTCACTTCTGCTTTTAAATTCACATATAAACCCAGAAAAGTCAATGGAGGGAAGGCCGCTGTGGTAGCTCAGTGGTTAGAACATCGAATGCGTTATTCGAAGGTCGTAGGTTCGATTCCTGCTCACGGCTGGTTATTTTTTCATCCACTTTTCTTTCTTCTTATTTAAATTCCTTTGGTTCTAATACCTTCCCCTGTACATTCCTTGTCATTACTCTCTGTTATATCTCATGAATATAGTGTTAAAACGCGGAAAAACGAGCCCTTAGGTATACACTTCCTTCCCTTATATATATATATATATATATATATATATATATATATATATATATATATATATATAGGCAGGCATGGTGGTTGAGTGGCCGTAGCGTTGCATATAGTCAAGTAGATCCTTCGTGAGCGGCCACAACGTGGTTTATTCTGACGTTTCGGCCTAGAGTCTGACCTTACTCAGTATCGAAGGTACAGTTTGTTGGTCCTCAGCTTTATACAATCTCAAATCAGAGGGAAAAAGAGAAAAAAAGAAGAAAAGAAAAAATGAAAAAAAGAAAGAAGAGAAAAGAGAGAAAAAGAAGATAAGGTGGACTCCCCCCGGGCGTCCCCCTTGCACTCTTCCACTTCCCCCTCCATCTCTCTCTCCCTTTCTCCTTTTCACCTTTCTGCTCTATGGGGTCTGCGTATGCTTCTTTCACTAACGCTTTCTTCCCGACCAGATGGCGCCTCCTGGCTCTGGCGGTTCGATGTGGGGCAAAAAGAGCTTTTTTAAGAAGTTTAAGCCTTTAACTACTCAGCCCCGTCGACATTTCGTCGTAGAAAGAGGGGTGCCGCTTATTGCCGCAGAGGCTGGCAAGCGGGCGCAATGCGAATTCCTTGCCCACTTCTGGATTACGCGTGCAGTAGGGGCCTCTCGACTGTGTACATGGTTGCTGTTGGACATGTCATGCTTGGCACAATTGATTGGGTAGTAAGTAAAAACAGAAAACAACCGACAGCTGTACTTAGAAAGAGTAGTCACACTTGGCATTGTTTTGAGTTGTCCAGTGCCCTTCGCAGCTGCAGTGCCATTAACTCAGTTACTATTTTCATTCTCGTTCACGTTCTCGTTGTCTCGTTGTTCACGTTCTCGATTTGATTTATATCCGTCTCTAAAAGCGTTACTGAGAGTTTGTCGAATGCATGGTCGGGAAGATTGAGAAGTTTTGATAGAGGTAAACTTGGGGCTGATTTCGCATGGGCTCTGTGATTATGGAAGCGAATCTTAAATGGTGTTTCTGTTTGTCCGATGTACTGCATACTACACACGTTGCATTCGAGTAGGTATACCACATTAGAGGAATCGCATGTTAGGTTTCTTCGTATGTTAATCGGAAACTTGGGTTGTGTGCTGATTGCTTTGTGTGTTTCTCGCATCGCCTTACGTACAAGACATCGTGGCTTCAAACAAGGTCGGCATGAATAATTGGGGGGGTGATGTATTACTTTTGTGAGTGTACAAGTGTGTCTTTGAGGTTATGTGGTCGTCGGTAAACGACGCCTGGAGCGGATGGGAACGCGCGTTTCAGACGTTCAATTTGTTCCAGAATAATGTAATGTCGTTTAAGGATTTTGTTTACATTGGGGAAGTTTGTGCTGTAAGTCAAGCAGAGGTTTGTTCTTTGTGGGTCTTGTTCCGGTGGTCGCTTCAGAAGTAAGTCTTCACGCTTTAGTTTTCTCGCTTTTTGAACCACGTCATCAATTACATGTGGGGGGTATTTTCGTTTCTCGAGCATAAGTTTTAGCCTCTGTGAGCTCGTGTCAAAGTCAGCGTCTCTAGAGCAGATTTGCTTAAACCGGTGAGCCTGGTTGTATGGAATACTGTTTTTATAGTGGTGCGGGTGGTCGCTTTGGTAATGGAGGTATTGTTGTCGATCCGTTGGTTTGTGCTATAGGGTTGTAGAGAGCTTCTCTTTTTCTGTCGTTATGGTAACATCAAGAAAATTTACGGTTACTTGCGAGTATGTGTGTGTGAAGTGTATGTTCGGATGTACAGCAGTGTAAGTGTCGATAAAGCTGAGAAGTTCGTCCTCGCTGTGGGTCCAAATAAGAAAGATGTCGTCTATGTATCTTCTGTATAACACTGGTTTCTCTGTATTTTTCTTGATTTCCAAAAAGCTTTTGATTCGGTTTCGCATGCGCTCCTTTTGCAAAAACTTAAGTTATTTAATTTAGACCTAAATGTGATAATCTGGATAGAAAATTATTTAAAGCATCGTCGCAAATGTGTTGTTTTGAATGGAAAAGCATCCAGTTATGTTGACGTGACATTAGGTGTGCCACAGGGCTCCGTTTTGGGTCCCTTGTTGTTTTTAATTTATGTCAATGATATTTCGGTTGGTATCTCATCGTCTATCCGGCTTTTTGCCGATGACTGCATAGTCTACCGGAAAATTAAGAGTGAGCAGGATTCCTCCCAACTTCAAAATGACTTGGTGCGTATTCATGACAGGTGTACACCGTGGAAAATGTATTTAAATTTTAATAAGTGCAATAACCTTTGTTTTTCAAAGAAGACAAAGAAGATCTAACTTAGATATTGTATAAATGGTGTGCCAGTTACCACGAAGACAACTTACAAATACCTGGGTGTGTTCTTTTCTTCTGACTGTTCATGGAATGTACATGTTGATTATGTTGTCGCGAAAGCTGCGAGGGTGTTAAATTTTATTCAGCGTAACTTACGATGTTCGCATCAGCGACTTAAAGAATGTGCTAATTTGACGTGTGTACGACCATTCTTAGAGTACGCCTGCGCTGTGTGGGATCCGGCGCAGGTATATCTTAGTGATAAGATAGAAAAAATACAGAACAGGGCGGCAAGGTTCGTCCTGGGACGGTATCAATGGCGGGAAAGCTCTACTGCTATGAAACAAGAATTGAATTGGGAGCTGCTTTCATCGCGTAAAAGAAAATTGCGACTAAAACTTTTATATCTAATATTTCATATTAAAACTGGAATCAATAAGGATATGTATTTACAGACGCCGTATTATTTGTCAAATCGAGTTGATCATTCTTTTAAACTGAGGGAATACTATCCCAGGACTCGAATTTTTGAAAATTCTTTTTTTGTCAGAACAATACATGAGTGGAATGGGCTCACAAGTGTACAAGTGTCTGCTGTAAATGAAAATTTGTTTCTTTCGAATCTGTAACCCCCCTGCTATAACGCCTTCGGGCGCTGCAGGTATACTTCGAATAAATAAAGAATAAAGAAACTTTGTGCAAGAAATTTCGATTCTAGCTTTCCCTAAAATATGTTGGCATAATTAGGTGCCATTTTGGTGCACACAGTGGTCCCGCTGATTTATCGGAAATACTCTTGATTAAACTCTAATGAATTTAATTCGAGGACCCTCCTCGTCGAAGTTGCGATGGCAGAGAAATCTGGGGTGGTAGATTGTCTATGGTTTGTGTACATGTTTTGTAATGCAGCTATGCCGTCATCGTGGGGGAATATTTGTATACAATGAAGAGACATCAAGAGTAACCAAGTACGAGTTTTTCGGCACACACAGACCTGTAATGTCTCGAAGAAAATGTGTGGTGTATTTTATGTACGACGCGAGAATGCATGGAATGTGGCTTATTAGTTTGTCCACGTACCCTGATATGGGTTCAGTTATTGTATCGATGCCTGATATGATTGGTCGACCTGGGTTACCGGGTTTATGAATTTTTGGGAGAATGTAGAAGCGACCTGGACGACGGTATGCTGCTTGCATCAGTTTGTGGTCAGTATTGGTTATCTTTTCTGCATCCAACAGTTTCTTTAGTTCTGTTGATACGATACGTTTGTATTCGTCTGTCGGATCACCTGGGAGGCGTTCTTAAAGTCTTGAGCCGTCTAGTTGGCGGTATGCTTCTTGTAAGTAGTTGGTTGTATTAAGGACTACAATTTCTCCTCTTTTGTCAGCGGGATTTATCGTTATGTCTGTCCTAGATGTCAGATTTCTCATACTTGCTTTTTCAGATTTTGTCAAGTTTTCTCGGTTTCCTTTCTGTTTGTGGTATTCGTGCACTATATCTTTCTGTACTGCGGTGATACAAATGTCCAGGCACTTGTCTCGATTACTGTTCGGTGTCCAATCATTTGTTTTACGACGGTGAATTATTTCCTGGTTGAAGGCCTGTCCAAAAAATATTCGCGCAACCTTAAGCTTCAAGCGAAGTTGTCGAGCTCTCGGAGCAAGTGCAATTCATCGAAAAATTTTGTGGTCGGGCAGAAGCTTAGTCATTTAGATAGCAGTTTTTCTCCGTCAGGTGACAAGCTCGTGTCCGATAGGTTTACAACCGAAGTGTCACAGGGTGTCTTCCTAGTTGGGTGCTCGTTTATACCGTTAGTGGTTTCCTGGGTGGTGGTGTTGTAGTGATAAGGAACTATATCAGGCAATGCGGGGTTCGGCACATGGTCTCTTTTGAGTTTATGAATTTTTGTGAGCATTATGGCTTGGTATTTATTCTGTTCAAATTCTGTTAATCGGGTGATTTTTTTCGTTCGATAAAGTGTTGTGGCAAAGAATGGTGTTGGTCATAGCGACCAGTTTCTTTACCTGCTTATCTCTTTGGAATGCTGGTCTCTTTCGAAGGCTGATGCAACTACTCGACAACCAAAAAAGAGTGTTTGGCTGTCATTTGGGCAGTCAAAAAGTTTCGACCGTACTTGTACGGCAGGCCATTCAAAGTAATCAGCGACCACTATGCCTTGTGCTGGCTCGCAAACCTGAAGGACCCATCCGGTCGATTAGCTCGTTGGAGCTTACGGTTAGAGAAGTTTGGCGTTACAGTGGTATACAAGTCGGGAAGAAAACATTCAGACGCAGACTGCCTGTCAAGAGCACCCGTTGAACCATCTCCACCTAATGACGATGACGACGTTGGTTTTCTCGGGCTAATCAGCGCTAGTGACTTCGCAGACCAACAACGCGCAGATCCCGACCTACGCAGCGTCATTGACTTCTTGGAGAGCCAGACCGATTCACCACCCAGGATGTACAGGCGCGTCATCTCGTCACTGTGCCTCCGCAATGGCATACTCTTGAAGAAGAAATTTGCCCCAAATAGGTCGACATACCTTTTAGTCTAACCATACAATCTGCGGCAAGAACTTTTGCAAGCGTCTCACGACCAGCTGACCGCCGGACACCTTGGATTCGCTCGGACTTTATCGAGAATCCGGGAAAAATACTACTGGCCACGTCTCGACGCCGACGTTGCTCACTATGTAAGAACCTGCCGCAACTGTCAACCGCGCAAAACCCCACCTGTTAGGCCGGCTGAACTCCTGCAGCCATTTGACCCCCAAAGAAACCCTTTCAGCAAATTGGTATGGACCTGCTTGATCCGTTTCCGACGTCACCCAACGCGAACAAATGGGTAGTGGTGGCTACGGACTACTTGACGCGCTACGTCGAAACGAAAACTTTACCCTCAGGGAGTGCACTAGAGGTTGCAAGATTCTTTGTGAGGGACATCGTTCTCTGTCATGGCGCATCTGAGGTCCTTATTACCGATAGGGGAACGGCGTTCACTGCAGAGCTCACACAACAGATATTGCATTTCAGCCACACCTGTCATCGCCGTACGACAGCCTACCACCCCCAGACAAACGGCCTCACGGAACGTTTCAACACGACGCTTGCCGAAGTGCTCGCTGTGTACGTGGACGTCGAGCACAAGACGTGGAATGAAGTTCTACCCTACTCTACGTTCGCGTATAATACGACACAGCAGGAGACAACCCATGTGACGCCTTTCAAACTTGTTCATGGCCGAGACGCTACGACTACGCTGGACGCCGTGCTACCACACGTCGATGATGAGAACATCGACGAAGATGTTGCCGGATTTCTACAATGGGCAGACGAAGCCCGCCAGCTAGCCCGAACACTCATAAAGAAGCAGCAACATGCCGGTGCCCGACACTACAACTTGCGACGCCGAGAGCAGGATTTCTCACCTGGTGATCGTGTAATGGTATGGACACTGATTGACCGTCGCGGTCTCATCAAAAAGCTCCTCCGTCGCTACTTTGGACCTTACAAGATCACACGGCGTCTGAAGGCGCTCACGTATTAAGTTGTTCCTGATGGGGTTACGCAATCTCAACGACGCCTGGCGCGCCCTTAAGTCGTGCCTGTCGTGCGCAAGAAAAAGTTGAAACGCTGAAACGCTGAAAAGCGTTAGCGGACTCATGGACAATTTTTTGTGGTGTGTATGTTTTTTCCTACACCAATTGCTCAGAAAGCTCCCAGTTTCATTTGTATTTATTACGTTGTAGCATCGGGACGATGCCCTTTCGTGGGGGAGCACTGCCACGTGCATTTATGTTGGTGCCCACTTCGTCGTGCAGCACCGTCCTCAGCTTATCTACAGTGTGGCGTCGGTAACGCGTCGTTCCGTCGCTCACGCTCTGGGCATGCCTTTGATTAGCAGTGGGACCGCGTCATAATCGAATGCGTACCGACGAGAAGAGCACGGGTATTGCTTCCGCCGACGCTGAACCGGGCAGGCCGTTTCGAGGCCATGGACAGTTTTTTCACGCAATTCTTTTATGGGTACATGTTCACTCAAATAAAGTTTATTTCTTTTCAAGTCACCTCGTCTCCATGCTTACGGGCCAAGACCGCCACGTAAGCGTGATAATATTCTTTAAGAGATGAACAAACAAAAGCATAAGCAAGAAAATAAAAAGTATTTAGCAAATAAATAAAGAAACTACTATACTAACACACACTGGCTGATGCACGATAGTATCAAAATTGTTTATTTTCACGCGATAGGGTGATCATCCTATGTGTGCGAACTCGCGTATGTATAAATATATTATTTGATTTATTTACTTTCTGTGTTTCACGAAACTTCGCAGAGGCAAGTCAGTTACACAGGGCTCTCGTTGATTCCGTAGGTGAGTGATCTCATTTTAGGGGCGAAGCTCCTTAAAGTGGCACTTGTTCGTCCTTCGTCGTAGTCGTAGTATGTAACCAGTCTTACGCTTTAACTTCCGAGGTGTTCCGAGGTTTAACAGGAGAAATCTCGGTGGGAGATTTCTCCTGTGCGTTGTTGAACAATAAGTAATTCGCAGCGTGCGCGTTAACTAAAAGCCAAATTCTCATGTTTCTCATCCCAATTAGCAGCCATTGGCATGTACATTGAGCACTATCTCACAAGAAAGGGTTGCTAGGTTATACTCGCTGGACGTAACCTCTTTGGTTTTAGAAAGGTTTAGCGAGCGTTGGGCCGCAGTGCCATGAATACAGTGAACTAGCATATACCATGAACTCGAGGTGGTTAAAGGTGGAAAGTAGAGAAGAAGCGCAAGCCACAAGAAAGTGTGCGTTTGCCACCTCTCGTTTAGTCCTTGGAATGTCCGCTGGATGTCGGTGTTTCTATATGCGGAATATATGATGAAAAGATGTGAGATGGTGGTACTTGGAGTTTCGACTAGATGGGTGAACGGACACACAGGTAGATGCGTGGATGGACGCACGGATTGCTGCAAAAACGGATGGACGCATGAACGGACGCAGGAGTGGATGCATGGACGAACGCAGGGATAGACGCATGGATGGACGTGTGGACGCACGAACAGATGCCCGCACGGATAGGCGGATGAACGCATGGACGGTCACACAGACGGACGCATGGACGGACGGAAGTAAGAACAAATGGACGGACGGATGCTTCGCCCCACTCTCCATCATTCGCCCTGGAGATATGCTGCCATTTTTTTATGAAGCATGACTAGCGCTGTTCGTGCTCCCGTGTGTTCTGGATGCCGGATTGTAGAAGTATGACCTTGCGCGTTCGAAAGAGTGACCAGCCAGGTTTATATGTTTGGAGAAAGGCAAACTAGGGAAGCCTTTTACGTGTGCCCTGTGGTTTTTGAAGCGCAAACGGAACGCGGTTTGCGTGTGCATGTCCAGGAATTCTGGCCATAAACAATTAGCGCCATCTGTTGGGTGCGCTGCTAAACGGCAGCGTAACTGAAGGGGAGACAACTTTTAAACATTTATTGCAGCCGAACGCTTGAGTTTACGCTATAATCACTCCGTATGTAAAAACTGGGTGTAATTATCTCATGATCAGAGAAAGTTCACTTTATTCCCATGAAATGTCTTGGTTCGAGAGCGACGTTTATATGATAAGAGAAGCTCCAGTGAAGAGAATCTCAAACATTTTCTATAAAAACTTTCACCTTCGTCTCCTTAAAGTGGTGGTCCCACTCCGGCTGCAACCACTCCGCTTTTAACGCATTTTTTGCAGATGCACTTGGCCTGCTGCGCTTCACAAGGAAAATTCAATCGGGCTACTTCAGAAAGCTTATTATCCCCTCTCTGTAATGACATCTGATTTTAATGCCGGGTCGGAAGTGTTACCTAGTGTCAATGGAAATAGTGTGAGCCACAAAAGCATTTTCGCTGTACAAGCGTAAATGCTTTCGTTGTACTGTGAGTGCAGCCAAACTATTCAACGTAACAAAGCAGAATTTACTGTGCCTTCAGAAGAAGTGCCAATGAAGGTTTCTATATAGAGATGTTGAACATAAATTTTTAGTAATTTATTTGCGTTCTGTTGAAAATGAGCAAAATAATAAAGGTTTGTGTAAGAATATCTTGCTTTCTTTGTTTAGCAGAACCATATTATTTGGTGGCTATAAGGACTAGATAAGAGTTATTTTCTATGCGAAGTTGCTTAGTGCGCTGACGAAAACTTGATGAATTATTATTGTGTCAATGGGGCAGTTTATAGCTGTACTTGGTCAGGCATTACCGATGAAGCGACAAAACTATATAAGATGATACTCAGAACTTCTATATAATCAAGCAGCAGGCCCTCTTGGATCTATGAAGAGAAAATTCTTTTATCTTTATTAGGAAACCTACAGGACAGCATTGAATACAACAAGTTTTTCTGCTGGCCAGTTCCGTAGAAACTCGCTTTTTTAAAAATGCAAGGCATTTCTTAGCTAACTTCGGCGACTTGCAGCGTATATATCTATCTATCTATCTATCTATCTATCTATCTATCTATCTATCTATCTATCTATCTATCTATCTATCTATCTATCTATCTATCTATCTATCTATCTATCTATCTAGCCACCTACCACTTTTAGCTCTCCTGGCCGTTTCGTTAATAGTACCAATACCAAATTTGGTATGGCATAACATGAGCGAATGGCGAGCATATTTGACTCATCGTAACATGACCTTCATGACATGTGTCATGAATGTCATGATTGACATTTCACGGTAATGCTGGTTTTGTTCACATGGCATGTTGCGAAACTGGCATAGTACTACATGGCTGCATGACGAACACAAGTGACAGAGATAACGTGGAAATCATGACATGCATGTCATGTCAGTCATAACTCATGAGTCATTACAACGCGCCACGCTCATGGTGTGCTCGCATTCGTTTCGCCAGCTTTACATATGCCAAATTTAGTGGTACGGGACGTGAATTGATGACGAAGGTATGTGACTGGTGCAAACATGATAATCATGAGGTGCACGTCATCTTAGAGCACGACTACACACCACGCTCATGATGCGCTCGCGGCCGTCTCGCTATAGCTTTACATATACCAAATTTGGTATTCCGAGACGTGAGTGGATGACGAAGGTATGTGACTGGTGCAAACATGATAATCATGAGATGCGTGTGATGTAACAACAAGACTACATGCCACGCTGCTGATGCGCTGGTGGCTGTTTCGCTAGCTTCACTTCTACCAAACTTGGTATTACGGGACGTGAATCGCTGACGAAGGTATGATACTGTTGCAAACATGATAAACTTGCGATGCGTGTCATGTAACAACCTGACTACATGCTACGCTCATGATGCGCTCGCGGCTGTTTCGCTAGCTTCACATGTACCAAACTCGGTAATACGTGACGCGAATGGATGACATAGGTAAATTACACATCCAAGCATGATAATCATGAAATGCGTGTCATGTAACACCATGACTACATGCCACACTCATGATACACTAGGGGCCATTTCGCTAGCTTTACACAAGCCAAATTATGGTATTACGTACCGCCAATAGAAGACAAAGGTGTGCAATTGGTGCAAACATGACAATCATCCTACGCATTTCATGCGAGAACATGGCTACATGCCACAGTCAAGGTGCCAATATGTTTCAACGTGACGCGGTGCGCGTGCACGCCGGCGTTCGTTTCGTCGCGTCACTACGGCGTTGCCACGCCATGAAAAGAGGGAGACGTAGTGTTAGGGGGGCAACGCATTGGCGAGAAATGCAGGACGTCGCATATTGCGCTGGTTGCCGTCATGCCGCGCCGACGCACGCTGTTCGGGAGTTCAGTACGGGCTGTCACGGTGGATGGACGTGTTTTTTGAGCGCTCCGGATTGACTGCGCATATAAGTGTTTGTGCATGTTTTGAGCTTGTCTTTATAATTATAAGGCAGCGGTTGAAATATTCGTAGCACTTATTTTATGGAACGGCTTTTTCGGGGGCCAGTCACCAGGTATTTATTAGTAAGTGCGGGTGTGTGTGTTTGAATTTTTTGTTGTTTTTTTTCCGTTTGCCACCCCGTGGGGGAGGTGCGCGTACATTGAACACGCAAATTTTTGTAGTAGAGCTTGGACTTTCTTTTTTGTTCGTAGGGCAGGGCTCGAGTTTAGTAATTATCGAGTATAGGGACAATTGGTGTCAGAAAGACTTCGTTACAAAGACTGTAAAGTGTTCAGGATGTGGAGTGGGCTTGAAAGTGGACCCAAGCGTAGAAGCGGATGGAGAAGAGGCTGACGCAAATTGTCGGCAATGTGAGGTCGAGGAAAAAATGGAGAAAATGATGGTTGCCCAGAGTGAACTGGTGATGAGAATCGCCGAGCTCGAGACTGCGTTGGCGATCGAGCAAGAGAAAACGAGGGCAATGGGAGAGAGACTGAAGTCCGCCGAGGAAGCACTAGCGAAGCTGAACAAAGAAGCGGCCTACGGAAAGAACAGTAGGGAACCGGCAACCAGAACGGTGAAGAAGTAAGAGCAAGTAAGTTTGGAAAAAACAGGTTTAGCTGGTTCAACTGTCGCAAGGCCCAGCTTCAGGGAGGTAGTGGTGGGGCTGGGAGGGGACGAAGCAGCCGGCGTCACAGGTGCAAGTAGCCCCCAGGTGCAGGACGCTCCAGCTAAAAAGTCACAGCATGTGATAATCGCCAGGGACTCGAATTTAGGTAGATGCACAGAAGCCATCAAAGAGGGGGTAAGAGGTGCCAAGACGGTTGCAGTAGGGGCGTTCCCAGGACGCAAGCTTGAAGCAGTCATGAGGCAAGCGAGCACAAAACTCAAAACTGCATCTGAAAGACGAAACCTCGTGATATTTTCAGGTGGTTTAAACAATGTCTTAAATGAAGATGCAGCAGGACTAGCAGCCACACTGGCGAAAGGCGTTTATGACATGCGCGCCACTTCTCCTAAGGTACAGGTATTGATATGCACGATACCGGAGGTACCGGTGCGTGATAGCAACCTGCAAAGAGCGGTTGTCAACGCAAACCAAGAGATATGGCGGATGAGTCGAGAGAAAGGCTTTGAGGTGGTGGAAATAAACAGAGATATGCATAGGTGGGGTGTTTATCAACGAGACAGAATTCACTTCGGTGGGCGGCTAGGTCATGAGGTGGGTTGGCGACTTGCAGGACGCGCAGTAGCTTTTTTGGGGGCAAGCGAGCCCTTCGGGGTGCAGGATAGCTAGTAACGAGGAAAACAATCAGGGAGACTCTTCAACTGGTGGTATGGACAGGTACGATTCTAAAGTGGCACCAATATCTAAGATAGGTAGAGCCCACGGTATAAATATACGTAGCCACGAGCGCCGAGCCAACTCAGACACAGGGTATATTAACATGCAGGGTGGTAGGAACAGGCCGAAGCGGGAAGAGATAGAAGAACAGCTAAGGGAAGAAAGGCCGATGGTATACGGTTTTGTAGAAACACATCTCAGGCACATGAAACAACCTCCGAACAATCCGGACTACGCATGGGAATATTGTAATAAAACAGAAGGAAGCAGAAAGGAGGGTGAAACAACCTCCGAACAATCCGGACTACGCATGGGAATATTGTAATAAAACAAAAGGAAGCAGAAAGGAGGGTGATATTGGGGCATCGGGTAGTGATCACAAACGTATCAAGCTAAGTTTTGGAAGAGCAGTGAAAGTGGGAAGGAGACAAGATGAGCAACTACAGGAAAATTTTTATCCAGAAAGGCAAATTGAAATAGCCACTAAACAAATTGAGAAAGTAATCACGGAGGATAATAAGACAGTGTGGACATACACGAAGCAAATTAGCCTCTTTAAGCTAGAGCTTGCTAAGACGCGTGACAAGTCACCCCGGAAAAGAAGACAAAAACCCAAACTTTGGTGGAATGAGGAAGTTAAGAGAGCCATAGCAAAACGTCAGGAAGCCTCTAGGGAACACAGACATGCTAAGCAGCGGGGTGAACCGACAGATGATGTTGAAAGAAATTGGGCAACCTTTCTAAGCTGTAGAAGGGATGAATCCCTTCTGATCAATGAAAAGATTAGAAGAAAGGGAGCTCAGTGGCTGGCAGAAGTACATAAAAAAGATAGAAAGGCAGCTGCGAAATTTTGGAACCATCTAAACTCCCTAGGAAATGAGACGAGCCTACGGCAGAATTATATAACTACAGCCCAAGGTGCTAGGATAGAAGGGGACGAAGCTATTGAATATATAAGAACAAGGGTGACAGAAAAATTTCAACAAAGAAGTACTTTAAGCACCACAATAGACAAGGACGAATCAAGTAGTGCAATGGCTCCATTTTCACAACGAGAGGGGGAAAGGGCTGAGAAAAGGGTTCCTAGTAGTAGATCAACAGGCCCAGATGGCATTCCAATAAGGCTGATAAAGAAATTAGGTCCGAAGTCTAAGCAGGCTTCTCGGCAGTGAGCAAAGTAATAATCGATGGTGAAGTTCCCCATGGATCGAAACTTAGCAGGATGAGCATGATCTATAAAGCAAAGGGGGACAAAGCTGACATAAACAACTACCGTCCTATAACAGTGACATCAGCGGTGTACAGGCTGGCGATGCATATTATAAAGGAAAGACTGCAGGCATAGATAGAGGATGAGGGGGTGCTGGGAGAACTGCAGAATGGGTTTTGGAAACACAGGAGGTTGGAAGACAATCAGTTCTCACTGACGCAGTGCATCGAAATAGCAGAAAAGGAACGCAGACCCCTGTCTGTACGCTCCCTTGATTTTTGGGTATCAAGAGAGCGTACGGTAGCGTGGTTCAAGAGGAATTGTGTGGAATACTGGACACATTAGGCGTGGAACATGTAGTCACTAATCTTTTAAAGTGTATCTATAAAGGTAACAAGGTAGTTATAAAGTGGGAAAAACAGATATCTAAGCCTGCAGAGGTAATACGGGGGCTTAGGCAGGGGTGCCTCCTGTCACCCTTATTATTCATGATGTATGTAAGGTCTGGAGTCGCAGGCCATGGGAGCGAGTCTTCTCGGTCTCAAAAGGGCGCGCTTCCCAAAAAGCCTATTCTCGGGAGGCGATAATCTCGGCGTAAGCGCGCCCCTTCTGGCAAAAATTCCGCGGTCAGTCGCCGCTTCTAGCAAACAGCTAAATGGTCCCCAGACTGCGGATTGCCGGCGGGTGACGGGAGGACAGTGCATAGCCACCCATCCGTCAGGAGTAGAGTCTGCGGGACGGCTGTCATGCTGAGCAGCGTAGTCATCTCGTGGTAATGCAGGAAGCCCGCAGCCGAACGACGCCACCATTGTGTGCGTTCGGACAGTTCGCGGAACGTTGTGTGCAGGCCGGTCCTTTCGTCTCTCTCTTTCCGACGGAGCAGTCGAGTGCGGGAAGAAGAGAGCGAGAGGAGGGGACGGCAACAAGTCTGTCCAATAAACGGACTAAATTGCTTTGGTTGGCCGTGAGGAGAATCGGGAGGGGCAACCGAGGTATTAAAACCTGGCTTCCGAGTCCTCGCGGGAGGGTCTAGTCGCAACAAAGTGTGCTCTGCACTAGCGGCTCTGCCGAGGCAACATGCGACGATTCCGACGGTCAAGTCTTGTAAATATGTACATAAGTTTCTGTATATAAAGTCGAGTTGTTGTAACGTTTGAAATGTGCTGGCCTCCATCCCCGAACAAGCAGCAGCAGCGACGACAAAACAGGACAGACCCCGAGAAGCAACCAACCTTCCACTCCCTTCTGTAGCAACAGCCGCTACGCAGCTGGGAGAGCTCTGCTCAAGAGAACAGAGGGAGTGGGTAGAAGGTTGAGTTTTACTGGCGCAGTCGGCAGGATCGAGACGATGACGACAAGCAGCTCTCTGCGCAACAAGGAGATCGTCGTGTTGCGGAGAACACGCAAGACCAAAAGCCAAGACATCGGCTGTTCCAACGAAGAGCCAAGCCACCGAGCTCAGGAGGCGGCAGTGTGGCAGCCATCGACCCGAGGAAGCCTGGGGTCCCGCTATGGTCATCCGAATTCATCAGTCCGGCGACAACCCCGGCGACATCGAGCAACCAGCGAGCAGCAAAACTTCAAAAGTGGTGAGTCCTCTGGTGTTCTTACATCTCAGGGCTGCTGCTGCCTTTTTTTTGAGTTTTAAGGCGTCCTATGGGCACGATGTTTGCCCACTTAAACCCGGACAGGCGAGCGCAGGCCATGAGTCGTGAGTCGGGCGACGAGAGCGACGTGGGAAACCCGGGAGAGGGTAGTGCGCGGGAGAGCCAGAAAGATGACCATTTCGGAAATCTCACGCCGGAGCGTAGACTGCAGGAATTGCGGTTGGAGATGGAGAGGCTGTCGCAGATGATGGGCGGAAGCTCTCGGTGCAGTGGACCCGAGTTCGGCAGGCGGGATCCATGTAGCGAACTGAGACGCTACGCGAAAGTCCTCACAGGGGTGTTACCCAAATTTCCAGCCGAGGCTGAAGCACCAGTGTGGTTTGAGTCCGTGGAAAGTGCCCTAGAAGCGTACGAGTTACCGGGGAATTTTGGGGAAGTTTAGTTTTCTCGTTGGTAGCGGAGAGAGTCCCGTTTTTGTCCACGCGGCTAAGCCCAACACAGCACAAAGATTATCAGGTAATCAAGCAAACGGTGCTTGATGAGCTCAGACTTTCAGCCGGGGAATATCTAAAAAGATTTTTGGGGTCAGGTAAGCGCACCAACGAGGGATGGAGACCTTTTTCGACACGTTTAGAGAGCTACCTCCATTTTTACCTTGAAGCAAGAGGGGTGTCGACATTCGAGGGCCTGGTCAAGCTTTTGGTGGCCGATCAATTAAAGAAAAATTTGTCGGAGGAGGCCTTGCGATATGTGACACTCCAAGAAGGTAGAGCGTGGATGAGTGCCCCAGAAATATCCGCGTTGCTGCGAGCGTTTGAAGAAGCACAGGGGACGAACAGCGCCGCGAGGCAGGCGAAGCAAAGCGTGGCGGAGTCGAAAAGCGCGAGCAGAGCTAGATCCGACGAAGAGACAATGAAGGGCCGCGGGGCTGGGAAAAACCGTATCGTGGAGGGGAAACCAAAGCCCAGGGCCTGCTACAGTTGCGGCAGTACAGGGCACCAGAAATGGAATTGCCCGCAGCGTCAGAAACAGCCGACGGACGTGCTTCCGAACAGTAAAGAAGACAGCTTAGCAGAGCGTGTTTCAATTGAAGGTCCCCCAGCCGCACACAGTGATTTATTTATTCCCAGTATCGCTCGACTGCAAAGACAAACATATAGTAGCAGCGTTGGACAAAGGAGCGGAAATTACCGTAGTCCGTGAGAGCATGGTGCCGCCAGAGTTGGCGCAACCGCATGGGATGGTCAACCTGATTTTGGCGTTCGGGGAGAAAGTACAGGCCAAGCTCGCAGTTATTCCACTGACTATGTCGTGCAAGCGCGGAGTTTTTTCCGACGTTAGGGAACCAGTCCCAGTGTTGTGCGCGTTAACGGACCGTCTAACGGCACGAACATATTGCCTACTTTCCGAAGAAGCATGGAAACTACTACACGAGGAGAGCACCCTCGAAGGGGTAGTGGAGGGTACCTCAGAAGTGGGCGGCGCTCGGCCAGAGTTCGAAAGCGAGCTTCAGCACGCCGAGGCCGTATGGCGTCAGGACGAGGTGGACACTCGTGTAAAATTGGTAAAGCGACACGCGACCGAGGAGGTGTTGATCAGTGACGTCGCTGTAGCAAGCCGCGATGAAGGGGATCAGCGGGATGACAGCGTGTTGCATAACGAAGCCCCGAGCGTCGGCATGAGGGAGAGGCCCGCGTCAGACGAATTTCACGAGAAACAACGGGGAGACCCGACTTTACAGGAAGCGTGGAGAGGGCGGCGACAGGAAAAGGCAGTATGCTAGTAATCGACGGGTTACTTTATCATAAGAATAAGGTGTTGGGGCAATCGGTAACGGGGCTGGTACTGCCGGAATGCCGCAGAGGCGAAGTTTTGCAACTGGCGCACGAATCAAGCTGGGCCGGGCATTTCGGTTGCCGTAAAACGTGCTCTAGGATCAAGTACAGTTTTTATTGGCCAGGCGTAGGAGACGACGTACGACGGCACTGGAACAGTTGTCATGGTTGCAAGGCGAGGGCAGACTGGCGTCGCGGGGACAGCGTCCCGATCGAACCCCTTACGAGACCAAGATATCCGTATCAGCAGGTTAACGTGGACGTTATTGGGCCGCTGGAGCCAGTATCAGGCCAGGGTCATAAGCACTGTTTATGCATCATCGACTTATGCACGCGCTGGCCCGAGGTGGCGTGTTTGCGTTCATTAAGCGATAGGGCAACCTGCGATGCACTACTGGCAGTATTTAGCAGAGCAGGCATACCCGAGGTTATAGCGTCCGACTTCGGCACTAACTTTACAGCGGCACTGACAAGAGAGTTTTTTTTTGTCGAAACTTGGTTGCTCCCCTCGATTTTCCATGCCGGGGCACCCTGAGAGCAATGGGGCGGTCGAGCGTTGGAACAGGACCTTTAAGAACATGCTATACCACATAATAGATAAGGAGGGTAGGAATTAGGGTCAAGTTGTGCCTTTCTTGCTGTGGGGTTACAGGGAAGTCCCACACGATACGACCGGAGTAGCGCATTTTGAGATGCTGTATGGGTGGCAACCAACGGGTCCGTTAAGTATACTTAAGAGGGCTTGGACGAGGGAAACTGCAGTGCCGGGAGAGTTGGGGCGTCGCCAGCGGCGTACATGGAAGGATTACGAGGGCAGCTGAGGCGCGCGGCGCTGGTTGCGGAAATGGTCAGCTCGAAATCGCAAAACACCTACGCTGCGCAATTCAACAAAAGGGCGAAGGCAAAAGAGTTTAACGTCGGTGATTTGGTACTGGTGTTTGATGATCAACGACCAGGGAAAATGTTTCCGAAATGGGAAGGGTCAGGCAGTGTCACCGAGAGATACCGCGAGCATTCATACTTCGTGCAGATGCCAGCAGGTAACGGGAAACTGGTGCACGCCAATAAGGTGCGCCCAAATCAGTCCAGGGTTATGTCGGTAGGAGTAATGTTTGAGGAGGACGGTGATTTCGGTGAATTAGAGTGCGCCCCACGGCCAGGGGCAATACGTAGTGAAGTAGTTTTTCCATCGCGCGATATGGTAGCCCATTTAGTAAAACGGGAACGCGGGGTGATCTGCGAAGTGTTCAAGAGGCATGTGGAGCAGTTTGGCGGGGGGCCGACGGTAGCGGCAGTAAGGCCACACGAGATAAGGTTGCAAGACGGGTTTGTCCGCAGAAGCCCGCATCCGTACAGGGTACCCAAAAGCTTACAGGCCGAGGTGGGGAGGCAGGTAGACGAGCTGCCCGAATTGGGGTTGATCTTTCCGTGCGAGAGCCCGTATGCCCATCCGCTGGTATGCGTTCCGAAGAAAGACGGCAGCATGCGACTCTGTGTTGATTTTCGGGCATTAAACGCAGGGACGGTGGCGGACGCATACCCAATGGCCCTTCAGCAAGAACTCGCAATGAGCGTAGGAAAAGCGAAGTACACAACGCTGCTCGACCTGCGAAGAGGTTATTGGCAGGTACCACTCGAGTCTTCTTCGCGCCTGCTGACAGCGTTTGCGTGTCATCGCGGACAGTTTGCCTGGACGGTAATGCCCTTCGGGATTAAAAACGCTGCTCAGACATTCCGGGGGGCAATGAACGAACTGCTAAGGCCACACAGCGGGTACTGCTGTGCATACCTGGATGATATAGCCGTTTTCAGCGAAATGCTCGAAGAGCACGCGGAACACCTGGAGCAGGTGTTCGAGGCCCTAAAGCGGGTTAACCTGAAGGTCAAGAGGGATAAGTGCCAGATGGCTCGTCCATCGATCCGGTATTTGGGACATGTGGTGGGCTCGGGACGGCATGCACCTGACCCTGAGAAGCTTGCAGCGATCAAAGTTTTAAAGGCGCCGGAGACTGAAAGAGAACTACGCAGCGTACTGGGCCTGTGTGGCTACTACCGAAGCTATGTGAAAGATTACGCAGAGGTAGCGAGGCCCCTGACAGAGCTAATGGGGAAGCGAATCGCGAACCGAATTTCGTGGTCCGCGGAAGCGGAAAAGGCGTTTCAGCGGCTTAAGATCGCACTGTGTGAAGCAGCAGCATTATCGACCCCAGATCCCGAGAGGCCGTATTGGCTGTTTACAGACGCGTCTGCGGTCGCGGCTGGAGTCTGCATGTCGCAACGTGCGCACGATGGTACCGAGTCCGATCGCATTTGCGAGCCACAAGTTCTCTCCAACTCAAACGCGCTGGTCGACTATTGAGCGAGAGGCCTTTGCAGTCATCTGGGGTCTGAAAAGGTTTGAGTTCTGGCTCTTCGGCGCACAGGTTACCATGGTATCAGACCACAACCCACTAGCTTTTCTCACCCAGGGCACTCTTCCTGGGGCTAAGCTTACCCGGTGGGCCTTGGCGCTTCAGCGGTATCATGTAGTGGTGCAGCACAGGAAAGGCGTCGAGCATGGCAACGCAGATGTGCTTTCGAGGGTGCCTGATGAGTGCTGGGGAATCGGCAGCGGTGCTCCGGGGCTCGAGGCACTAGAGGACTAGGCGCATGATGACTCAAGAGTGACGTGCGCGAACCTGTGGACAATTGAACAGCACCACGCGTTCAAAGGTCTATGTGCCTCAGTGAAGTGTATTGTTTCTCTTGTGCGTGTGTGTAGCATGCAGGAGTTATGGGTATTTTGGTTGAATTTGAACTGCACCATGTGCCGAAGGGTTTGTGTGTGTTTCAGTGAAATATTTTTTGTGTATATGTACGACTGTAAGCATGTAGAAGCTTGTTGTTGTTTTACGTGCCTGCATTATAGATTGTACTTGTGTGCTCAGTGACCTCGTGTCGGTTTTCTTTCTTTTTTTGCTATGTGGTGGCGTCCGTTTGGTGGGGCTTCAAGGGTTAAGCAGAGAAAATATTGCACGCGTTGCAGAAACGCCTCTGACGTTCAAGGAACTGCGAAGTATGACCACAGGGTTGGGGACGTGCAGCGCCCTACCTTTATTTATTTATTTATTTATTTATTTATACTGTCAACCCTCACGTGAGGGTCGTTACAGGGAGGGAAGCATAGGATATGGAAAGTAAATACAGACATTGATATTTTCAGCAACTTTGAACAATAACACAATAGCATATTCATTGCTCGGCAAAGTAAACATCAAGAGCACATTCAAATTTTTTAACGTCAGAATTTTCAACAATATGTCGCGGCAATTTGTTCCACGCTTCTATAACATCAGGGAAAAAAGATTTGCGAAAGACGTCCGTGCGAGCACCGAAGGGGCGAACTGCCGCGTCATGATTGATCCGGCTGCTGAGCTTATGCGGGGGGTGTACGTAAATTGTTCTATCTATTTTTATTTGACCATGCAATATCTGAAAAAATACTTTTAGGCGCTGCTTTTGTCGTCTAACTTCTAGAGATTCCAAACCACTTAGTTTTAACATCTCGGTAACCGAATCAGTCCTTTTATACTTCGAACATATAAATCGCGTGGAAAGTCTCTGAATTCATTCCAGTTTATCTATCAAATCCTTTTGGTGGGGGCTCCAGGCAGAACAAGCATATTCTAAAACAGGGCGCACAAATGTTTTATATGCAAGCAGCTTGACGTCTTTCGTAGCATTCGGTAATTTAGCACGCAAGAAACGCAGTTTTCTGTAAGAGGCACAGCATACATTCTCGACATGTGCACGCCATTTCAAATCATTCGTAATATGCACTCCCAAATATTTAAATGCACACACCTGCGGTAAATAATTAGGTCCAATGCTGTACGTAAATGGTAAAACGTGTTTCTTGGTAGTTATATGCGTATATGTTGTCTTAGAATAATTTATTTTCAACTCCCATTTATCGCACCATGTTTGAAAATCATCAAGACAATCATTAATTACAATTTGGTCATTCACACACGTCACTGGGGCATAGATTAAACAATCATCAGCAAACAATTTAATTTTTACAGGAGGGTTAACAATGTCAACAACATCATTTATATACACCAAAAACAGCAATGGGCCCAACACGGAGCCTTGGGGCACACCGGAATAAACATCAAGTGATTCAGACTCAAACCCATCAATTCGTACCGACTGCTTGCGGTTCGTTAAGTATGCCTCAATCCACTTCAGGATATTTTCGTTTACGCCTGTTCGTTTGAGCTTGAAGAGCAATTTATGGTGGGAGACCTTATCGAAGGCTTTTGCAAAGTCTATGCATATCACGTCGACTTGTTCTCTGTTATCTACGGCAGCGGCAAAATCGTGGAGAGTTTCAATCAGTTGGGATAACGTGGAAAGCCCTTGCCTAAACCCGTGCTGTTGCCTACATATCAGCCCATTTGTCTCCAAGAAAATAGCCATCTGTTTGGCAATGACATGTTCAAAAACCTTACAGCAAACACACGTCAGAGACACTGGCCTGTAGTTGGTAAAAAGCATCCTGTCGCCACTTTTAAATACCGGTTTCACAATGGCGCTCAGCCAGTCTTTTGGAAGCGAATGTGTCAAGAGTGATTTTTCGAAGATAATGACTAAGTAAAACGACATCCACTCCGCATACCGCCTCAAAAACACAGTTGGTATTCCATCCGGTCCATTAGCCTTCTTTTCGTTCAAATTAAGTAGCTGCTGAAACACGCCCGCTTGATCAAATGAAACTGGATCCATGGCGCATGTGCAAGTAT
Source organism: Rhipicephalus annulatus (assembly GCA_013436015.1). NCBI lineage: Eukaryota > Metazoa > Arthropoda > Arachnida > Ixodida > Ixodidae > Rhipicephalus > Rhipicephalus annulatus. The sequence goes on from WOVY01015291.1 coordinate 41,656, forward strand.
CGGCCGTTTCCTTATCTTCATCCGTGAATGCCATCTTTGTAAATACAGATTGGAAAAAGCGATTGAAACCATTAGCTATATCTTGTTTCTGGGTTACAACATCAGAGCCAACCGCGATATGTTCAATCGCTTCTTTGCGATCGCTCAAGTATAGCCAAAACTTTCTAGGCGAAGTGCGCAAGAACCCAGAAAGCGTTTCATTGAAGAACTTTTTTTTGGACTTGGAGATTTGGATTTTCAACGCTGCTCGTAGTTGGGAAATCTGCTCAGAGTGGCCTTGTCTTTTGCGTAATCTCTTTATTTTGCGTTTAGTGTGGATAACATCTCTAGTGATCCAGGGGTTAGTCTTCCTTGTTTTTTTCAATCGAATGGGAAAAAACCTTTCTATACAGCTGTTAATTATTGATTTCAATTTCTGCCACAAACAATCAACTGACTCGCTATCAGAGGCTTGCTTGAAATCATCAAAAGCAGTTTCCAAAAAGTCTAATATGGACGTGTCATCTGCCCGGCCGTAGTCACTAACAGGCACTCGAACGAAGGGTCGTTTTCCAGGTTTTGTACCACATAGTATCTCAACCGAAATCAGTTTGTGGTCAGTTATGCCATCTTCGACCGTAACACTGAAGTCCTCCATAGTGCCCGAAAGGAATACCAGGTCTAGCAGTGACTGAGAACCCGATGTTACTCTAGTGGCCTGTTGAACAATTTGGGTTAGGTTATGGCTGATCATTATTTCAAATAACTTTTCGCTGCTAGTAGCATCCTTATTACCGGCCGATAATGAAATCCAGTCTATATTTGGTAGGTTAAAGTCTCCGGCCAGGACTAATTTTGTTGTCTTGTTTACATTTGAGTTCAAAAACGTCTGAAGGTCTTCCAGAAACTCGGGCGAAGTGGCAGGTGGTCTGTATACGGCTCCGATAAGGTAATTGGTGTTCGCGTACGTAAATTTACACCATACAGATTCCGATAAATTGCAGTTAATTGGAACTGCTGAGATACATTTTTTATGACAATTGCAACGCCCCCACCACGGGAATTTCTGTCCCAGCGAAACACTCTGTACCCAGGAGGAACAACCACATCATTCGGAATATCGTTGTTTAGCCAAGTCTCTGTTACGATCACCACAGAGGGAGATCTCGACAGCAATAAATGTTCGAGTTCAGTTATCTTATTAACAAGACTACGAGCATTGAACATGAGAAGCACTAGCTACGCATGTGACGGTGCAGCCACTGCCCCTCCCACCGGGGCGCCGCCAACGCTATCAGAGTTGCGCGTTGCTGCTGGCGATCCTTTAGCATACCGCTCCTTACGACATGGTTGGCGTTCATCTCGGTTGTAGTCCCAAGTAAATAAGCTCTCGCCTACCTTCAATTTGTCATAAACTAGCGATACCTTCTTTCCGCTCCCCCTGTCCGCAGCTGCGCTGTCCCACAACTTTTTCCGCACCGCAACCGTCTCCTTCGAATAATCAATTCTCACGCTAATGGAAGTTCCCTTTAGTTTGCTGCAGTTTCGGAGTATAGCATCTTTTTCTTTAAAATCGTAGAACCTCATTATGACTGGTCCAATATGCCCCGGCCATTGCTTGCCCAATCTATGAATTCTTTCTATTGTTTTAACATGGACGTTCAGTTTTTTGCCAAATATATTGTCGACTACAATATGTTGTTATTCGCGCAGCTGCAGTTGAGCGCTTGCGCGAATCTTAAAAAGGGCATGTAAGGTCTGGCGTCGCAGGCCATGGGAGCGAGTCTTCTCGGTCTCAAAAGGGCGCGCTTCCCAAAAAGCTTATTCTCAGGAGACGATAATCTCGGCGTAAGCGCGCCCCTTCTGGCAAGAATACCGCGGTCAGTCGCCGCTTCTAGCAACCAGCTAAATGGTCCCCGGGCTGCCGATTGCCGGCGGGTGACGGGAGGATAGTGCATAGCCACCCATCCGTCAGGAGTAGAGTCCACGGGACGGCAGCATGCTGGGCAGTGTAGTCATCTCGCGGTAATGCAGGAGGCCCACAGCCGAACGGCGCCACCATTGTGTGCGTTCGCACAGTTCGCGGAACGTTGTGTGCAGGCCGGTCCTTTCGTCTCTCTCTTTCCGACCGAGCAGTCGAGTGCGGGAAGAAGAGAGCGAGAGGAGGGACGGCAACAAGTCTGTCCAATAAACGGACTAAATTGCTTTGGTTGGCCGTGACGAAAATCGGGACGGGCAACCGAGGTATTAAAACCTGGCTTCCGAGTCCTCGCGGGAGGGTCTGGTCACAACAAAGAGTGCTCTGCACTATCGGCTCTGCCGAGGCAACATGCGACGGTTCCGACGGTCAAGTCTTGTAAATATGTACATAAGTTTCTGTATATAAAGTCGAGTTGCTGTAACGTTTGAAATGTGCTGGCCTCGATCACCGAACAAGCAGCAGCAGCGACGACAAAACAGGACGGACACCGAGAAGCAACCAACCTTGCACTCTCTTCTGTAGCAACAGCTGCTACGCAACTGGGAGAGCTCTGCTCAAGGAAACAGAGAGAGTGGGTAGAAGGTTGAGTTTTACTATGTACCTACAAAGATTAGAGGCAAAACTAGAAGGAAGTGGACTGGGCTTCAACCTCTCTTTAGTCAAACAAGGAAAACTTATTGATCAGGCACTACCAGCATTAATGTACGCAGATGATATTGTGCTAATGGCCAACAACAAGGAAGATTTGCAGAGATTGATGAACATCAGCGGTAATGAGGGAGATAGGTTATATTTTAGATTCAGTAAGGAAATATCAGCAGTCATGAGTTTCAATGACAACGAAGGTAGTGAGCTTAGAATACAGGAGGTCACGCTAGAAATAACAGATAAATACAAATATCTGGGCGTATGGATAAGCAATGGGACCGAGTACCTGAGGGAACACGAAATATACGTGACGACGAAAGGTAACAGGAATGCAGCAGTGATGAAAAATAGGGGACTGTGGAATTACAATAGGTATGATGTTGTGAGAGGAATAAGGAAAGGTGTCATGGTTCCTGGACTGACGTTCGGCAATGCGGTCTTGTGCATGATGTCAGAAGTTCAAGCAAGATTAGAAATTAAGCAACGTGGAATAGGTACGCTTGCCTTAGGAACTCACGGGAATAGACCAAATCAGGGAGTTCAGGGGGATATGGGATGGACATCATTTTAGGGCAGGGAAGCTAGCAGCAAGATGAAATTCGAGAAGCGATTGAGAGAAATGGGGGATGAGTGTTGTGCTAGAAAGGTATTCAGCTGCTTGTACATGAAGAATGTCAATGCAAAATGGAGGAAGCGAACCAGAAAACTGACTGGTAAATACTTAGAAAACAGCATGGGGCCAAACTATAAAGAATTATCGGTTAAGAAAAAGGTAAAGGAAGCTGCAAGCAATATGGGGACAATTGTCACGATTAGGAAGTCTGCACTAGAGATTTATCGAAATTTTAGGCAGGAAATTGCCAAGGAAAGGATTTATGATAGTACTCGGGGTAGTTCTCTACTGTTTGAGGCCAGGACGGGAGTACTGTGAACCAAGACATATCGGGCCAAATACGAAGGGGTAGACACAGTATGCAGTGCGTGTGGAGAGGAAGAAGAAACTGCCAAACACTTGATAATGTTCTGTAAAGGGCTTCACCCTATAGTTCAGGATGATGGCGCAGAGTTTTTCAAAGCACTGGGGTTTAGGGGCCGGGAGGGAAAAATAGACTTTAAGCGGGTAGACTTAACTAGAAGGAGGTTATCTGATCGGTGGCTAAAGTCAAGGCACGAGTGAAAATTAAACTCTTCACTGCAAAGTACGAATCCTCAAACTCACTCTTTAAGGAAAAAAAATATAGTTTTTGGTTCATTAAGTATAACGGCTTGGTGGCACTAGGCACCGCCCGATCTAAAGGGTACAGCCATATCCATCCATCCATCCATCCATCCATCCATCCATCCATCCATCCATCCATCCATCCATCCATCCATCCATCCATCCATCCATCCATCCATCCATCCATCCATCCATCCATGCATCCATCCATCCATCCATCCATTCATCCATCCATCCATCCATCCATCCATCCATCCATCCATCCATCCATCCATCCATCCATCCATCCATCCATCCATCCATCATCCATCCATCCATCCATCCATCCATCCGCGTCTGGCATCATGCTATGGAGTGCTCGCGTTTCGCCAACGTAGCGTCAATGTGCCGACCGTGCACGCGTGTCCATGCTATACATTGGAGTATACTGGGGCCTTCATTATACACTCACGGCCGTTTTGCTAGCTACGCCATACAAAATTTGGTGTTGCGTGATGTCAATGGATGACGAAGTATATGACTGGTGCTAACTTAATAATCCTGACATGCGTGCCATGTAAGAACATGACAAAATACCCCACTTATAGCGTGCTTGCTGCCGTTTCGCTAACTCCACATATACTAAATTTGATATCATGTGACGTGAATAGATGACGAAGGTAAACGACACATTAAAACATAGTAATCGTGACACGGAAGTCATGTACGGCATCATTTACCTCCACCTCGTAACGTTGTGTGGATTTTGAAGTGACATATCAACATTTCTCATTCGTGCTTCGCAAATCATTGATTCACACTGTACGTGTAATCTGCCAATTTTTTTTCTTTTACGCGCTAACTACCAACGAGTATTGCACATTAGTATATGCATATTGTTTATTGTATTTATTTTTACTCACTAACTTGACCACTCAGTGCTTCAAATAGCATATTTTCAATTAATCATAAGTCTCAAAGGCGTTTTTGGTGGTAGCTCAATCTATTATATGACAAATCAAGTTGTTTTATATGAGTTCAAACGTTTGCCGAATGTGGCACAATCAAACATAATAATAGGAGTACAACATGTGTGGATTATATCTACAGGCTTCATAGTTTGCCTCACAAGGTAAGTCTAGTCGTTGTGCGTAACATACACCAACAATAAAATGAGTATGGCTGAGTAATGAATCCTTTCCACTCGCACCACGTCAACAGGTGGGGTGGTGTCATCAAGTGGCAAATGGTTTCGGTACCCAGGAAAATTGCGTGCTCGTCCCGCGTTCGAAGAACCAGCGTTCCTTACCACGTCTTTAACAATGTGCATCTCTTCGTGGTTCAGCTGCTCGTGTTTTGTGCGTTCTGTTGAGTTTTTAATGCCTGTGATGTTCGAAATTGTTAAAGGACTGGCACACTTATTCGCAAAAATATTGCCAGACAGTTCGGACTTCTACATCCGCGATTTTAGTGGACGTTCTCAAATCCTCTAATTGCTGAAAATTTCATAGTTAGCCTGTATGGTCAACGAAGAACAACCTGACTTCGACGCCCATGAGAATTCATAATGAAATAGTTGGAAACGCTAACCAACGGGACACAAGAGAAGAGACAAACAAGTGCAGACTGAAATTGGGTTTATTCAGCGAATAAATTATATAGCAGAAAGTTGAGAAGGGTAAAAACTGGAGAGAAGGTTCCACCATGATCTGGTGTCGTCCAGAAATGAGATTTTACTATCTAAGAGAGATATAGATGGTGAACTAACACAACTATCAATCGTCTTTTAAATAAAAAGGCTTCCGCAATCCTTCAAGTTTTCGTGTCATGATGGCTGTATAAGACAAATGTGCGCGAAAATTCAGGTTCGCAGCCACACTTGTCGCACACATTTTCGCGCACATTCGTCTTATACAGCCATTATGACACGACAACTAGAGAGATTGCGGAAGCCTTTTTTATTAAAAAGAATATTAATAGATGTGTTAGTTCACCGTCTATATCTCTGTTAGATTGTGAAATCTCGTTTCTGGATGACACCTGATCTTGGTAGAACCTGCTCTCCAGTTTTTTTCCTCTCTCATCTTTCTGGTATATAATTTCTTCTTTGAGTAAACTGAGTTTCAGTCTGCACTTTTTTGTCTCTTCTCTTGTGTCCCGTTGGTTTGCGCTTCCAAATATTTCATTAGGAATTTGTACCAACTAGCCCGCCTGTCAACCCTTCTGCCCACGGGAATGGTGACATCAAAAAAAATAAATAGTGGAGATACATATACTTTAGCCCTGACAAACATTTTCGATGCGAAGCATTTCTTTGCATACTGCAAGTACTTTTGTTGTCTATCAGTGTATCTATATATCTAGCCACCTACGTCCGGGTGCTCTCGTGATCGCGTGAACTAAAACTAGTATAGGAAGATAAGTTATATTCATGAATATGACGCGATAGTCAAGACATGAATACTTTGATAATCCTGCCGCGTACGCCATCAAACACCTTCCACTAGAAAGTCACACAAACCTGCGGGTGCCATCGGTATGCTGGTATGCACCACAGGTTATTGACACTTGGAATCTACTCAGCCACGAAGATACCACAGAGGAGCAGTTTTAACACGTGAGCGTTAAGAAAAACCTGAGATCGGCAACGCGAATCCGATGAATACAAAGAATAGCTGTCAAGGTATTAGCAGGACTGGAACCCAAGCATTATACATGGCAAACAAGCATTCTCGTCAAAGTCATGTCAGTTCTCAGAACTACTTTTACAAAAAGACGCGAATGTTCGTGAAACGTTAATTGTGGCTGCCGTGCGGGCTATTCAATTATATCTTGATTACATATGTACTCCTACGATACAGTCTTTACGTCGGCTAACGTCAATTGTAGTTAAGTGCCATGCGCTGAAGTCGATTTATGTAAGAGCGTTCAGGGGTACCATCCTCGCGAGCCCCAGCGCTTCATATCAGCGTATCACTTCTGGTGTTGCTAATATTCATGTTTCCCGTTGACATCAATGTGCATGTGAAAAAAAAACTGATTATACAAGCACCTGCAACGTGCGTTTGTGCGTGAGAGATCTGTAGATATATTTAGCGTCGCATAACGTCGATTATTAATGTACGTAGGATATGACAATCTATCATTTGAAAAACTACTGCGGTAATATAAATGACAAACTTGCCGATGGTGCCTGTAAATTCAATATAAAGAAAACCCTGGACTTACCAGAACAAATGGGTGTACCCTTGTTGATATAGCATGAGCATAAAACAAAACTGGATTCTGTAACTCTTTCGCTCCCAAAAATGTTATGCGTTCTGATTTCTTTAAAAATGCCGGCATGCTCGTGCTTGCTAGAGAATATTGAAAGTAAAAAGTAAAACAACCATTTTGTATGGAATATCTTCTCAAAAGTGCTCCATATATTTACCGATTGGCCCCATTCTGAGACGTGTCGTCATTTTCGCCGGCACAATACTCTGCTATGACAATTTTACAATAAAGTTATGTGGCACTGAAGGAAGAAGAAAGACAGAAATATTGCAACACGTGATTTTTAGTGTATTCTCGTTGACACATGTGTCTACACGCATAATAAATACATTTACCTAATTGTAATACATCAGCTTTTTGCGAGTGTTCATCGTACATTCGAAAATCACCGATTGAAGCGTATTTTGTTTTTTCTAGTGAATGGCAACTGATCTAGCAGAAAAGAATTAAATCTTGTATTGCATGTAAAAGTCTGAATACGTGCACAATTTACGGTACACGAACTTGATCATCTCTACAATGAGGAAAATTAGCAAATAACTATACCTTATGCAGCCACTTCATGTTTAGGCCTTATCTCTTACCTTATAAGCACCCTTGAGTGACCACAGGTGGCTACGTAACTTTCATTGATTATCTCAGGATCGATGGCGTCGTCTGGCGGACATAAACGTGCGGATGGTTCCCCTTTGAAGGAGGGTCAATGGTTAATAACAGCGCCCCCCTCTCTAGCAATCATTCTATGAATGCACATTCTAGGCACTACAGTACGGTACAGACTCCGTGCACTCACTATTAGGGGAGAAGGGGCGGGAATGTGCCCAACTTGCCACTCTCATGTGCACGCCTATGCTGACAGATGTACTCATACTCCGTTTCACAAATCAGGTGCAAAGCTGTGAAAGATATGCAAGAAGTTCAGTCAGAAGCGTGTGTGATTTCGCGCGTCTCGTGCTTAGCTTTCATCGTTGTAAGCGCCCGTGCGAGACGAGCACAAACGCGCCTGCACAGCGTCACGAAAGGCTACAAGTAAAATTTCAAGAAATAAGAACCAGGACAAGCCGTATAACGGGGCATTTTTATTCCCTACGCACAAAGCTGCAAGAAGGAAATAAATACGGTGGGATCTTGCCGGTACGGTGGGATCTTGCCGACACTGCCTTGCTGATGCGGCTTCTTGTTCTCGTACGGCAGGGTCTTGCCGACGCTGACGTGCCGCTGCAGCTTCTTATTCACATACGGCCGCATCTTGCCGACGCTGCCTTGTTGATGTGGTTTCTTGTTCCCGTACAGCAGGATCTTGCCGACGCTGCCTTGCTGATGTGGCTTCTTGTTCCCGTACAGCAGGATCTTGCCGACGCTGACATGCCGCGGCAGCTTATTGTTCACGTACGGCGGGATCTTGCCGACGCTGCCTTGCTGATGTGGCTTTTTGTTCCCTTACAGCAGGATCTTGCCGACGCTGACATGCCACTGCAGCGTCTTGTTTACGTACAGCGGGATCTTGCCGACGCTTCCTTGTGGATGTGGCTTCTTGTTCCCGTACAGCAAGATCTTGCCAACGTTGACGTGCTGCCGCAGCTTCTTATTCACGTACGGCGGGATCTTGCCGACGCTGCCTTGCTGATGTGGCTTCTTGTTGCCCTACAGCAGGGTCTTGCCGACACTGACGTGCCTCTGAAGCTTCTTGTTCGGGTACGGCGGAATCTTGCCGACGCTGCCTTGCTGATGTGGCTTCTTGTTCCCTTACAGCAGGATCTTGCCGACGCTGCCTTGTTGATGTAGTTTCTTGTTCCTGTACAGCAGAATCTTGCTGACGCTGACGTTCCGCTGCAGCTTCTTGTTCAGGTACGGCGGGATCTTGCCGACGCTGCCTTGTTGATGTGGTTTCTTGTTCCCGTACAGCAGGGTCTTGCCACTGCTGACGTGCTGCTGCAGCTTCTTATTCACGTACGGCGGGATCTTGCCGACGCTGCCTTGTTGATGTGGCTTGTTGTTCCCATACAGCAGGATCTTGCTGACGCTGACGTGCCACTGCAGCTTCTTGTTCAGGTACGGCGAGATCTTGCCGACGCTGCCTTGCTGATGCGGCTTCTTGTTCCCGTACAGCAGGATCTTGCTGACGCTGACGCGCTGCTGCAGCTTCTTGTTCAGGTACGGCGGGATCTTGCCGACGCTGCCTTGCTGATGTGGCTTCTTGTTCACTTACAGCAGGATCTTGCTGACGCTGACGTGCCACTGCCGCTTCTTGTTCAGGTACGGCGGAATCTTGTCGACGCTGCCTTACTGATGTGGCCTCTTGTTCGCGTACAGCAGGATCTTGCCGACGCTGACGTGCCGCTGCAGCTTCTTGTTCAGGTACGGCGGGATCTTGCCAACGCTCCCTTGCTGATGTGGCTTCTTGTTCCCTTACAGCAGGATCTTGCCGACGCTGCCTTGTTGATGTAGTTTCTTGTTCCTGTACAGCAGAATCTTGCTGACGCTGACGTTCCGCTGCAGCTTCTTGTTCAGGTACGGCGGGATCTTGCCGACGCTGCCTTGTTGATGTGGTTTCTTGTTCTCGTACAGCAGGATCTTGCCAACGCTGAGGTGCCGCTGCAGCTTCTTATTCACGTACGGCGGGATCTTTCCGAAGCTGCCTTGTTGATGTGGCTTGTTGTTCCCGTACAGCAGGATCTTGCCGACGCTGACATGCCGCTGCAGCTTCTTGTTCTGGTACGGCGGGATCTTGCCGATGCTGCCTTGCTGATGTGGCTCTTGTTCCCGTACAGCAGGATCTTGCCAACGCTGACGTGCCGCTGCAGCTTCTTATTCACGTACGGCGGAATCTTGCCGACGCTGCCTTGTTGATGTGGCTTGTTGTTACCGTACAGCAGGATCTTGCCGACGCTGACGTGCCGCTGCAGCTGCTTGTTCAGGTACGGCGGGATCTTGCCGACGCTGCCTTGCTGATGTGGCTCTTGTTCCCGTACAGCAGGATCTTGCCAACGCTGACGTGCCAGCTGCAGCTTCTTATTCACGTACGGCGGAATCTTGCCGACGCTGCCTTGTTGATGTGGCTTGTTGTTCCCGTACAGCAGGATCTTGCCGACGCTGACATGCTGCTGCAGCTTCTTGTTCAGGTACGGCGGGATCTTGCCGACGCTGCCTTGCTGATGTGGCTTCTTGTTCACTTACAGCAGGATCTTGCCGACGCTGACGTGCCACTGCAGCTTCTTGTTCAGGTACGGCGGAACCTTGCCGACGCTGTCTTACTGATGTGGCCTCTTGTTCCCGTACAGCATGATCTTGCTGACGCTGACGTGCCGCTGCAGCTTCTTGTTCAGGTATGGCGGAATCTTGCCGACGCTGCCTTGCTGATGTGGCTTCTTGTTCCCTTACAGCAGGATCTTGCCGACGCTGCCTTGTTGATGTGGTTTCTTGTTCCCGTACAGCAGGGGCTTGACAACGCTGACGTGCCGCTGCAGCTGCTTGTTCAGGTACGGCGGGATCTTGCCGACGCTGCCTTGCTGATGTGGCTCTTGTTCCCGTACAGCAGGATCTTGCCAACGCTGACGTGCCGCTGCAGCTTCTTATTCACGTACGGCGGAATCTTGCCGACGCTGCCTTGTTGATGTGACTTGTTGTTCCCGTACAGCGGGATCTTGCCGACACTGACGTGCCGCTGCAGCTTCTTGTTCAGGTATGGCGGGATCTTGCCGACGCTGACGTGCCACTGCAGCTTTTTGTTCAGGTACGGCGGGATCTTGCCGACGTTGCCTTGCTGATGTGGCTTCTTGTTCCCGTACAGCAGGATCTTGCCGACGCTGACGTGCCGCTGCAGCTTCTTGTTCAGGTACGGGGGGATGTTACCGACGCTGCCTTGCTGATGTGGCTTCTTGTTCACTTAAAGCAGGATCTTGCCGACGCTGACGTGCCGCTGCAGCTTCTTGTTCAGGTACGGCGGGATCTTGCCGACGCTGCCTTGCTGATGTGGCTTCTTGTTCCCTTACAGCAGGATCTTGCCGACGCTGCCTTGTTGATGTGGTTTCTTGTTCCCGTACAGCAGAATCTTTCCGACGCTTACGTGCCGCTGCAGCTTCTTGTTCAGGTACGGCGGGATCTTGCCGACGCTGCCTTGTAGATGTGGTTTCTTGTTCCCGTACAGCAGGATCTTGCTAACGCTGACGTGCCGCTACAGCTTCTTATTCACGTACGGCAGGATCTTGCTGACGCTGCCTGTTGATGTGGTTTCTTGTTCCTGTTCAGCAGGCTCTTGCCGACGCTGACGTGCCGCTGCAGCTTCTTGTTCAGGTACGGCGGGATCTTGCCGACGCTGCCTTGCTGGTGTGGCTTCTTGTTCCCGTACAGCAGGATCTTGCCGACGCTGACGCGCCTCTGCAGCTTCTTGTTCAGGTACGGCGGGATCTTGCCGACGATGTCTTGCTTACGTGGCTTCTTTTCCCGTACAGCAGGATCTCGCCGGCGCTGACGTGCCACTGCAGCTTTTTATATATACAGCGGGATCTTGCCGACGCTGCCTTGCTGATGTGGCTTCTTGTTCTCTCACAGCAGGATTTTGCCGACGCTGGCGTGCCGATGCAGCTTCTTGTTCACGTACGGCGGGATCTTGCCGACGCTGTCTTGCTGATGTGGCTTCTTGTTCCCGTACAGCAGGATCTTGGCGGCGATGTCGCGCAGCTTCCTGGCGTGCTTAATCCTCGCGTGCTCTCACTTCAGGGTCCTGTCTACGAGCGCGCGTCGCCGCTGCCCTGAGAACCCGCCTTTCGCCATCCTTATCCATAAGAGCACACACCGACGGCAACGATCATCGGCAACTACAAACCTGTATCAATACGGTTTCGATTATAAAACCATTACTTTAGAAAACACCTGGCGTCTTTCGTTAAGCAGATGGCGTCTTCTTTTCGTTTTGCATTAGAAACATGTGGCGTCTTTTCGTTTTGCTTTTAGAAAACATCAGGCGTCTTTCTTTGGTTTATTTCATCAATCAACGGCGTTTTGAACAAAAATTTCTTATTGTTCAATCTCGCACAGGAGAAATCTCACGAGGCACTTCCTTGGAGGTAAACAATGGCGGCTACAGGGAATGAGAGACAGCAGAGGTCGGCTTTTAACGCTTCTACTTTTACTGACGTTTCCTACTGGAACATGCCAATGGCTGCTATTGGGGAATGAGAGACAGAAGAATTCGGCTTTTAGTTAATGCGCACGCCGAAAATTTTTTTATTGTTCAACAACGCACAGGAGAGATCTCCCACTGGCACCACCTTGGACGTCAAAGCGTGAGACTGGTTACACACTACGACTACGACTACGACTACGATGGCCAAACGGGTGCCGCTATAAGGAGCTTCGCTCCTAAAATAATTGTACTATTTCTTAGTGCGCACGCTTTCATGGCGAGAATTCTCGCTAGCCTTCACAGCGTTGCACTACATGCAGGAAAAAGAGCATAGGAAAAGACGTCCGTAGAACACATGAACATGGGCTCAGAGGTGTGGCTCTCATGGGTGCCGTCACAATCTCTTATGATTTTCAAACACGCATAACCCCCTTTCTCCCGACCTCCCAAAGTGCAACGCTGAGCTCGATTCTGCTACTACTCGATAATCTGCGCGCTCGTGGGATTACGTCTCATTCGAAAATCTGCTCTTGGCGAAAATGAAGAATTTCTTTTAAAAAACACTTCGTGGGAGCTTAGTTTACCATGATTTAGGCAGTAGCCCAAAGATGGTGAAAGTAAGACGGGAAACAGCGCAAACCAACTAATGGATTATCTCACGTCATCGCATATAGTAGGGGTTCCACGTAATTCTGATAAAAGGTTTAGAAAAATCATGTGCTCAGGAGCTTCTATCTCCCATATATTAGCGCAAATCATCTGTTCACTTATTCATCCACAAGAGGCACTTTTTTTAGTTAACCATATTATTGTAGTTGAAGAGGGTGAAATTTAGCGAACAACCTCAGGGTTCTCAAGTTATCTTGTGCTGAAATGTGCCTGGCTGTTTTTGTAGCGTAAGCTACATTGGCTAAGTTGGGCAGTTTCATGTTCCAAAAAAAACAAAACAAAGAACGCACTCGCGCGTCCTTACATCAAGCCACTTCTTATATCGCAACATCAAAAAGAAGATTAGCGGTGATGCCAGCGCACTCAAGCGCTTCAAAGCGTGTGGTTGATGCCGTGTTCATTCGTTATTCTATATACGTGAGTGAGTCAAAGAGACAAAGACAGCGTGTGCTTGTGCGTGTACGTATGTACGAGCGTGTGTTTAATGACCAGCTCCGTGAACGCACGTGCAACATCAGGAATGGTCGAGATGGTTTATTGGCAGAGCACTGCGGCACGTGTGGTTGCAAACCACTTTTTGTGATTACGTGATTGTTGGTAGAAACAGAAATAAAATTACAAGGGAGATTATCGAGGCAGAGAAGAATAGTAAATTAGGTCTGAATTGTGTTAGAACTCCCTCAATCGGGCTTAGTCACAAAGAATTGTCCTTCCTAAGATCGTAAATTTTCGCGCATGGCATTTGCGAGTTTCAAAGGTGTTATGTCTGTTTTTTCGCATTTCTTGAGTAAATTATATGTGTGCTCCACGAAATAAAATTTTGTTGAAATTAGCGCTCTCCTTTTGCCGCTTTTCTTGTTCTGTGTATCAATTGTTTACGCGCTATGATGTTATTAGTGTGTTTACACTTTAAAGGAATGACGCCCGTTTCAGTCTGCCAGCTGTTACCGGGGCACCTTTCGTCGTGCAGTTGAAACGACCGCGACAGTTGGCGTATTGTAGGTGAAGGACGACGCCTGCGCTTGTGGTCCTTGGTTTTTATCGGCCGATCTCCACTGCCTCGCACGACATACAATACATGCGCGAGGCGACGCTGACCTGTACTTGCGCGAGCAATTTTGCCTTAATTTGTCGAAAGAAAATTGCCTTACCTTTGCTAATGTTATTTCTTCTAAAAGGTGTTGAGTCGTCCAGTAACCTATTTTTGATAGCACTTCATTACCTTTAACATTTCGGTGTGTTTTTGAGTTCTCTGAAAAAATAGACTGGTGTCATTTGCGTATATAATGAATTTGGCTGTATCATCGATCATAGGAATTTCGGTAATTTAAAGTAAAGTTAAAAATGGTCCTTGGTTTCTTCCCTGGGGAACATCACATCTAATCGTTTTTATCTTTCTCTCGCAACAATTACTGATTGATATCTAAGTTTCAAATATGATGAAATTATTTAATAGACTATGATTCTAATGCCATAAGTTTCCATCTTTCTTAACAAAATGGTATGGTTAACAAGTTCGAATGCCTTTGAAAATTATAATAACATACCAAGCACCATTTCTTCACATTCAAGTTTCTCTAGTAAAAAATCTTTTTGTTCAAGGAGGGCAAGCTCGGTGGACATCTTCTCACGGAAACCGAATTGCGCCAGATGCATAAGATTATGGCAGCCTGCGAAAGATGACAAGCGCTCTAAAATTACTTTTTTTAAATCTTTCGAGAACAGTGCTAATATGAATATTGACCTGTAGTTGCTCATTTCATTTTTACACCCTTTTTGAATATCAATGTCTAGTTAGACATTCGCATGCCCCGTGAAATTATTCTTAACGAAAAGCTTTAGTTAAGTATTTGTGTTAGAAATGGTGCTAAAATATCTATTACCTTTTTCACAGGTTGTACTTGAATGTCTGACACATCGGTGGCTTGACTGTTCTGTAATGCCATAAAAGACGAGATAACTTCCTTTTCAGACACCGGTGTGAAAAATGTTGTATATTCTGTGTGAGAATTCGTATAAATATTATCTGATTTTTTATCTAAAGAATGACCAAGAGTAAGAAAGAACTTGTTGAGACTGTTTGTCAAGTCATGACCCATTCATTCCACGCCGTTCTGCGATACTTTATTATTTGTTCATGTGATTTCCCGAGCTTTATATTCAGTCTTCCAAATGTTAGCAGAGCGTCCCGGATTCATAATAAATTGGTTGCGTTATTGTCGCATGTAAGTAAACAGCAGTAAAATTTGTTCAATGGTTCGGAGTAAGAAAGAGTAAACTAACAAGGAAAGAAGTTACTGTGTAATTATTCATAATTCCACGTTTGTGCCCTGCAAGCGTGGCATCGTTTAGAAGATCCCTCTTAACCGTTGGGCATTCATACGTGGGGCAGAGTGGCCAATGCATTAACGTGTGCTTAAGAGAGCACAGAAATTTGCCTAGGAGTTCGAAAGCCTTGCATCTGGCATTGCACTGCAGCACATGTGGCTGTTCATCTGTCTTCGCCGATACAAAGGCTTTGTCGAAGCACAGATTCCAGATATCTGGAGAAGTGATAGAGGTTCTCGATGTTAAACAAATGTATGTAGCGTGCGTCAGTGAACCATTGCTATATCTCAAAGAAAAAGAGCTCGCATATTTTCTCAACACATGCACCGGCAAGTGATACTCAGTGTAACTCTTCATATTTCTTTTTGACACTTGTGCGCAACATTCATACGTTTTTTTTCAGTTTTTTTACGTTCTTGTGATCTCCAAATATAAATTTCAGTTGCGAGTCAGTGCTCATTTGTGTCCTTCTTGTTTCCGTGTTCATCGTTTTCTTGCTGTCAGCGAAAATTCACCCGTACCAACAAGCCCAACCTTCAAAACTGTTGCATTTTAATTGGAACTGCATTTGCATACAGCCTAAAACGCCATCGTCACATACTCCGAAAAATTATCCCTGGGCTTGTTAGTCAGCACCGACTAATGCTCCCATGTTTAAATGCACATATATTACATAAAACAGATGGGGTGACCCCACTGCTGTAGCTCTGTAGGTAGAGCACTGGAGGCGTAGGTCACTAGTTCGATCCCTGCCCACGGAAAGTTATCTTTTCGTGCACTTTTAATTCTACACGTTTATAGAATTACCATACTAACATTTTTTATACTTTTCCTGACATATTGTGTGTTAGTCCTAAGTCATATTGAAAATATTTAAGGCACTTCTTTCCATCGTGAAGAGAGACAGCTGATATGGTGCCTTGTTCAGCTAAATCATGTACAAATATAGCTTGTTCAATTGTGAAATTTCTACAGGAGAACACGTGTATTGGGCACGGCACGTCAGCGCCGTTGTGAATAAATGCTTCTTATTCAACGTGACCTTTCTTGACACTAGAATACACTGATCGACGAGCTTCTATTTAGCACGCCATAAACCAGCTAAAGAACTTTAGGCGCAGCCGAGCTTTGACTTGACGAAGAGAACGCGTTAGCGCAATCGAGCTTTGTTTGCCTCGCCTTCTTAGTCGCTAGATTTGCCTAATTTCTCGGCGGACACATCCACCCAGCCACAATTAAAAGGACACATGTGCGCATAACATGTACTGTTTAAAACTATCTGACAATGTATACTGTAAGAAGAGCATGCAAAAGGCTCGCTAAGGCATATTTTTTTGTCAGATCCTGAACGTTACACGAGAAAATGCGTCGCAGCACACTTTGTGTTGCTGATAATAGTAATTACTTATTCTTGTGCACTTGGTAATCGATCGGCCTTCAAAGCAAGTACAAGTCGTGCAATTCGAATGTACGATGCTTGTGCGATTCTATACCTCGGCCACACAATATTACATGTGTGATGGGGTCTTTTTTCACTACAAAACATTATCACAGTTGTATTTTTATCGAATCAACGTAGAACACACGTTTTCATTGCGAAGCCTTAGATTTCCACTCAAGCCGGATATTTATATTGTTTATTTATTAGAATCTATCTCCGATTTCGGACCTTCAGAGAAACTTATTTTCGCTAGAATTACTCAGCCACCAACAAAATAATGCGCTGCTCCAAAACGTGTGGCTGGTGTAATATCCATATTAACATTCCTTTTTCACATTAGTGATGCCTTTGCTAAGACAACTACTCACTGTTTGCGGTTAATAATAATAATAATAATAATAATATTAATAATAATAATATTAATTCTTTATTGTCATCTTGAGTTGTACAAAACAAATAACAGGCCTGTCAAAGCCAGACGGTGGCTTGGAGGAGTTGGCCCGGCACACCGGCAAACGAGAGATGACATACATATTGAAAACCTTTCATGTAAACAATCAGAGAAAGAATACATGTAACTTATTTACGCTACATTTAAACACATTAACAATCACGAATCAAGTTAGCGGAAGCTATACTACCTTAACAGCAGAAATGTGAAGGTATTGAAAAATTTCAAACAGATTTTACCTATAATGCGATAACTGATGCAGCATTAAATAGACCTTAGCCTCTTTCATAGAATGAGTTTAGTCGTTGCCGAAAAAACACTTTCGGGGATGTCATTAAAAACAGTAGGGACATAAACCTTTCTGGTAGCTTTGTCATATCGTGTTTTGACGAATGATACAGAAAAGCGGGACGTTTTTTTTTAAATATCCGGGGGGCAATGCATTCGTTTTTGAACTGAGAGCCTCAGAAATGCCGTAATACAAGAGTTTGGTTAAAGGACGCTTTGAAAGATGGCAGGCGAATTAAAGAAAATAAATTTACATTGTCTTTCGAGGAATGATTGTAAACAATTGATTTCAACGTACGTTTTTCATCATTTCAGGACAGGTCGCTATCTTATCATTTCATTTATTAGTTCATTTATCTTATCATTATCATTTATCATTTCAGGACAGGTCGCTATCTAAAAACACACCAAGATATTTTATAGAATTAAGATATTCAATTGGAGTACAGTTACAGGAGGCGCAGTCACGGGCATGAAAAAGGAAGAGTGCAATCGTAACCAATGTTTAATAAAATTTTAAAGCAAATTAATTTCATTTTTTTTTCTGATTAATCACCTGGCAATTATCCGTAAACCATGACGCAGCCTCATAAACACTGTTTTGTACTAGTGACAACGCTTTATTGTAACTTACAAGCTTCGTTAACTGAACAGTGTCGTCTGCATACTGAAATACAAGACATTTTGAAACAGCAGCAGTAAAATATTTCATGAAAAAATAAATAAAAGAGGAGGTAAAATGGATCCCTGTGGTACACTAGCTTTCAAGGGAAGCCTGTTACAGAAAGGTAACTGATTGCGTAACCGCACTACATGGGAACGATCAGAAAGACAATTTTGAAGAAAGTCGTAGAACTAACCCCCAAAAGCCAAGCAAGTATATTTTTTCAAGCAATATAGAGGGGTTTACGGTGTCAAATGCTCTAGAGATATCAAGAAATAAAGCACAGGTAAACATGTTGTGTTCCAAAGCATCATTCAGCTCATCGGAAAATTCTTCAAGTAAATCAATTGTGCAACGACCTGCGACAAAACCAAACTGGCGGCTTGAAATGAGCGAAACTTTATACAGAAAGCAAGTCTTGCATTGCAATAAGAATTTCTCAATTATTTGGGATAAGATAGGCAAACTTGAAATGGGTTAGTAACTGTCAACGCTATCTTTTGGTCCACCTTTAAATAGTGGTTTACAATTGCTGTTTTTAAGTCGGATGGGAGAGAAGCCGTCTCAAGGGATCCATCAACCGTTAAAAGCAGAATTTTTCACAATGCGTCCAGATTCCGCTGCAGCAAAGATACAGAAATACCGTCAATACCTGGTGGTTTCTGCCTTTGAAGCCGAAAACTATTGTAGCAAGGTCGTCTATTGTTAAAGTTGAAAGGAAGGCCAAGGCAGGTGTTGATTTCTTTACACCATAATGGCCTTTCGCCGCCGAAGAAAATCACTGAATCCAATAATCGTCCGAGATGAGAAAAAGCATCAACATCAACAGTTCCCTAATTACGAAAAAATTTGTTTCACATTCGCCTTTCACTCAAATGTGGACTCCTCCTGTTGCGATTTGTTCAGCTTCTCACTGAAGACTGATGGTTCACATTCACCTATCATTTGAGAGAGGCAACCTTTAATTGCCCTTTATAATGTGTCAATGGCGAAACAAAAGCTTTGCTGGGGTTGGTTGCCATCTACTCAGAAAACAACGTCAAGCCCTCTTAACTCAAAGACTACCTATAGCTGTGCCTCTACGTTTCACGACAGCGTGTTCGATACTCTTGAACCACCGTTAAAGACAAATAACTGACTTCTCACTGAAAGCCTTTCAAAATATCACCACTCTTCGGTAACACGCCACACCTAAACCCTAAAAAGAAAACGCAAAACTTGGTACAAAAATAACTTCTCTCCACGGCCATTACACAAAAAAAACTGTTTCAAAACTGAAACAAACAACCCAGAACAAAAATACATGAAAAATCTGGTAGTTAAATCTTCTTAAGAGCTTACGTTTCAACTTCACCTTTGAGGGCACACGCGATTGTCCTAACCTGACGACTTTTCTTTTCAAACAGGGAATACGCCAGACGTAGAACCCTCTCGTTCTACCACCGAACCCCAATACTAGCCGCTTTTTAACGCGCTTTGTCGTTTTCTTTTCTGGAAAGTTACTGCCGCCAGATTCGTCATGCACCAACACTTCGTCTCGGTGTACCTCTGGCCCCATCGACTGGCGTGGCTGCTTCTCGTCTAACTGCTGCCCATCACTTCCCTTGACGTGCAACCTCTCTTTCCCCTTGTGCCGCCCAACGGCCAGAGGCTTATCTTGTTTCAGCTCTCCATCGAGAGGGTTTCTATCAAATTGACCAAATCACTCGCTATCCACGTTAGTATATTCCTCAGCAGAATTGGCACTTCTTAACTGCGCATGCTGTACAAATGACATGGAATTAGTCGTTCGCGGCTCCCTTGCTCGGACATCTTGTTTCTCCATTGTGCACAGCACAGCGTTAGCCTTTGGGCTAGAAATTCGAGACACATCTTCTGGCTCCCGCATCGGTGCATACTGCTCCTGTCAAATCTCCCGCTTTACACAGTTCACCCTGTCATCACGCTGGTTTAAACAATTCGGTCGCTTTTGCCGGTGGTGACGGAGACATTCGTAATCTTTCGGTCACCGCACATCGCTATTTCACCGGTTCAGCAGCACTTCCTAACGAGACCGGAAGTCCGAGAGGTACTCACATTAGACGCGCGGTCACACCTTGCCCAAAAGTGTCGGTTAGCTCTATTGTGCCTCTGTTCTCACGCAAAATCTTAGCGTATACCTCATTCGCCCGTATCATTGTTATATCCGCACCCGAGTCAACGCGTGCGAAACAGGGCTTGCCTCTCACAAGAATCTCAATGTGCGGATCCTTCATCAGCGAGTTTTTCATAACCACACAGTGTCGCAATGGTGCAGTACTGCTTTCATATAATCGCTTCTTCTGGGATGCCACGCTGAAAACTTCGGCTGTATTAGCAGCAGTCTCACGGGAAAATTTGCAATATCTCTGAAAGTGACCGCGTTTTCCGCAGCGAAAACACAATCCTAATTTGGGGCTGAAATTTGTTCTAGCAAAGGGTTTCGATAACTGATCATAATTTGAATTTCCTCATTCTGCACTGCGGTAACTGCCTTGTCTGCTGTTGAGGCTTTCTTCAAAAATGGCAGCGAGCTCCGCAATATCCTTGGCCTTCAACCAGCCCTTCACTTCCTGCTGCGTGACCAGGGAGTAGAGATCACTCGGCATTAACTGCTTTAGCCTGTCAGCTGAAGACTTTCAAACGACCCTATCTCTCGACTTTTCAGGTATTAGGTTAACATAGTCTCCAGGCGCGCCTTTACTTGGCTCCAAGATTCATCTGCCTCTTTCTTTATTTACAGAAACATTCGGCGGTACTCGCTTAGAGTCACCCGCAGCTCCATTAGCATTCAGATACCAGTTCAGATACCAGTTAGCATTCAGATACCATTCAGTTAGCATTCAGTTAGCATTCAGATACCAGTTCACTAGCACGAATCATCGAAGCAAGACAAGGCAGCGCTTACGAAGCAGGAAGCTGACGACGACGCACCCACCAGGGGATCCGTCCAGCTACCGCTACAAAAAGGCCTGCAACGCCGGTGGAACTTCACTTGGTGGCAGCAGGGGCAGCGCAAGAAAGCCGTGTTAAGCACGTTCTGTATTTCTTACACAGATACCAGTTCACTAGCATGGATCATCGAAGCAAGACAAGGCAGCGCTTACGAAGCAGGAAGCTGACGACGACGCACCCACCAGGGGATCCGTCCAGCTACCGCTACAAAAAGGCCTGCAACGCCGGTGGAACTTCACTTGGTGGCAGCAGGGGCAGCGCAAGAAAGCCGTGTTAAGCACGTTCTGTATTTCTTACACAGCGATGCCGGAAGATTTCCGAGAAGAGCTCAGGAAAGAAATGCGCGATTTCAAAACAAAACTGGAACGCGAACTCAAGACAGAAATGCGTGAATTTAGGAAAAGTTTGCAATTCATGAATGATGAACTTGAAAAGACAAAAAAAGAACAGAAAGAACTTCTCAAAGAAAATAAGGCGCTCAAAGAAGCAAACGCGAAGCTAGCTGCAGATTGTGAAATGCTGAGAAAACAGAACTCTGAACATGAGCAGCGGCTCACTGCGTCGGAACAGTACTCACTTAACCGAAACATTGAAATTAAAGGCATACCCCAATCGAGTGATGAAAAGCTTCTCGAGACTCTTCATCGTGTTGGAGAACTTTTGAATGTCCCCATTGATGAAAGCGACATCGAAGTTTGCCACCGTGTTGTCTCGAAGAATGTAAAGGACACTCCAAACATTGTTGCACAATTTCAAAGCCGCTCTAAGCGGGACATGGTTCTTCAAAAGGCAAAGAAAATGCGCATAACAAGTGAAGATTTCGGTCACTCGCAAGGGACGCCTGTGTTCATAAACGAACACCTAAGCCCAGCCATGAAGCACCTGCTTGGCATGGCAATTGCGAAAAAGAAGGCTCAGAACTGGCGTTTCGTGTGGACGAGCAACGGAAAGATTCTCGCCAGAAAGGAAGAATCCGCTCCGGTAGTGCGCATTCGCACTGCGCAGGATGTTGAAAAGATAGTGTGATCCACACCGCCCATTTCTATGTGTTTATCTCGTCTTCAAGATGGCTCAATCACCCCATGACGTCAATCAGTTATTCAAATCTCATGCAGGTATCATGCTCACATGTTTTCATTTAAACATTCGCTCGGCAAGGCATAAAGAGGACGAATTATCGGTCCTTTTAGACGCTATGGATTTTCAGTTTGACATAATCATGTTAACCGAGACCTGGTATGACACAAACAGCAACATATACGAACGTAACGGGTATCGCAGTTTTTTTATAAATAGAGCTACACGTCAGGGTGGTGGCGTGGCTATCTTAGTAAAAAACGAACGAAAATCTGAAATTATTGCGGAAATCTGTACCATTACGAGTGATATTGAGTGTTTATGTATATTATCTCACCAACAAGTTTTCTGTGTTGCATATAGACCACCAGACGGAAACTCGGCTTGTTTCATCAGTCATTTAGATAAGATGCTAGGCTATGTAAATGACAATAGATATACATTAATACTTGGGGGTGACATTAACATAGACCTATTGCAACCTTCCCATAATCGAGCGGCCCTTCTCAGCACTGTCGAGTCAAATGGCTATACGCTTTTAGGAAACACTGCGACGCGCGTCACTCCTTGCACAGAATCATTGCTTGACGTGTTTGTCACAAATATGAGCACAGAAAACGTGATATCAGGAGCCTTGTGCTCCGGTATCAGCGACCACTTCCCCATTTACATGCTCGCAAGAACATTAGTAAAACATAAGCTGCAGGATGCAGAAGCAAAAATAACAACTCAAAAAATCACCGCTGAAACATTGCATGCTTTCCTTCAAAGCTTCGAAAAGAAAACTGGGAAGACGTCAGACGTAGTGAAACTGCAGATGCAGCTTACGAGGCATTTATTTTCATTTTTAAACGTATCTACCATGAGCATTTTATCCTAATAACGCAGAATATAAAACTGGGTAAAGGTCGTAAACCATGGGTAAACCGTGAATGCATAAAAAGAATTAATCAAAAAACGAGATTGTTCAAAAAGTTTCTTAAGAGTAGACTGGATACTGACTTTGATATCTTTAGGCAATATAGAAATAAGCTAACCTCTTTCCTTAGAAGTGAAAAGAACAAATATGTGCATGACCAGTTCCGCAGGGAATACTGTAATCAAACAGGAGATGTATGGAAAAAAACTAAATAAACTGTTAAACCGTACGCAACCGCCATCGACTGTCGATGATCTCGTTATAAACGGTAAGCGCATATGCGGAAAAGAACTTGCTGAAGCGTTCAATAAGTTCTTTCGGGATGCGGTTAGTATCGGACAGTGCATCCCTCCTGCAACCTATGGTATTAAGGAAAATAAGCACAGTATTCATTTAGAGCCAACGGATGAACACGAGGTGCGAGATTGTTACGTTCTACCGGCCATAGGCCGGCCGCGGTGACAAGGAAATCAGTCGATGTGGCAGTGCAAAAACCAACGAGCCTTTATTTCGAGCTCGGAAATATATATAGGAAAGCAAGAGGAGGGAAAGAAGGAAAGTTTTACAATGACGCATGCGCCGAGGGGCGTCATTTGGCCGGACTTGTTATCTGCAGCATTCCTTCCCCCTAATATCCGTAGCGTTCCACGGGCTTTCTGATTCTTGTGGACCGACGTAACTCGGGGACAGGGCTTTCGGAAAGGTCATCCGCTTCGCATTTCGGAGCATCCTGGGTGGTTCGGTGTTGTCCCTCGGGTGGCGGTTCTTCTGGAGTCGATGTTTCTCGGCTTGCACCTGTGTCGGATGAACGTTTTCGCACCTGGTCGACATGACGTCGAACGACGCCGTCTTCCGTTGCTACAGTGACGAGACGTGCCCCACTCGTCGATTTCACTTTGCCTGGCGTCCACTTGTCTCCAACACCGTAGTTGCGCACATAGACGGCATCTCCAGGAGCGAAGTACCAACTCGCAGACTCAGCACCTGGATTCTTCGGCAATTCGTGGTTCCTGGGAGAAAAGCAAATATCCAGTTTAGTACGCAAACGGTAGCCCAAAAGTAGTTCAGACGGCGAAACCCCTGAAGCTTGTGGCGAATTCCTATAGTTACAAAGAATTCTTGACAGAGCCGTTGACAGTTCAACTCCGGGCATTCTCTTCAACCCATCCTTAAGGGTTCGCACGGCGCGTTCTGCGAGCCCATTGCTTTGAGGGTGGTAAGGAGGGGTACGAATGTGCTCGATTCCATTTTTCTGCACAAATCGAGCAAATTCTGCCCCTGTAAAAGGCGTACCGTTGTCGGTAACTATGGTGCGCGGTAATCCAAACCGGCTGAACAAGGTTCGCATAGAATCCACCGTTGCATTAGCTGTTGCTCGCGATACTGGAATGGCTTCTATCCAATTGCTGTGTGCATCCACGATTACCAACAGCATTTTGTTGGAAATAGGTCCTGCGTAATCTGCGTGCAACCGCGACCACCTCTCACGCGAAATTGGCCAACTGACGCGGTTCCGTTCCGGGGGCATAGGCAAAGCTTGCACACAATTTTTGCAGTCTGAAGCGGCCCTCTGGATGTCTTGATCCAGACCGGGCCACCAAAAGCTAACCCTTGCCCTTGTCTTCATGGTGGACGCTCCCTGATGAGACTCGTGCAACAATTTCAATAGCTTCTCACGCGCCGTTCTTGGTATCACTACCCGATGGCCCCAGAATAACATGCCCTTCTCGACAGACAACTCATGTCGCCTTTTCCAGTATTCGACCATTTCTCTGCTGTCACCCGCGACGGAAGGCCATCCTTCAGTCACGTACCTACATACTTCTTGTAAAACGGCGTCCGCTTCTGTGAGTGCTTGAAGTTCTTTGTGCGAAACCGCGGGCTCGTCCAGCTGGTCAATGAGAAGCACCATTTCCGTGAGGTTTTCCGTTTCTGCTTCCGGCTCCTGCAAGGATTGTGGTAAGCGGCTTAGGGCATCAGAGATTAACATCTGACTGCCGGGTTTACAAATAAGCTTGTATTTATACGCGCCGAGCAAAAGCGCCCATCGCTGAATGCGTGCGGCAGCCATAACAGAAGTCTGACGGTCCGGTCTCAGTAGCCCCAGCAAAGGACGGTGATCCGTTACTAACGTGAACTCCCGACCCAAGAGGTAATCGCGGAACCGTGTCACGCCAAACACTAAGGCTAAAGCTTCTCGCTCGATTTGAGAGTACTTCATTTCAGCTGAGGTGAGCGTTCGTGACCGGAACCCAATTGGCCTGTCTTCGCCATTTATACGGTGAAAAAGGGTAGCACCGACACCGTAAGGGGAAGCGTCGCATTCCAGCAGCAACTCCAGCTGCGGATCAAAATACGTTAGCACTGGGGCCGAACACAAAGCGCTCTTTGCCTTCTGAAATGCCGAGTTTTCTTTCGTGTGCCAAACCCATTTTGCGCCTTTTTCAAGAAGCTTATACAAAGGTGCAAGCACAGTGGAAAGATTTGGCAGAAACTTATTGTAAAAAGTGACCATTCCTAAAAAGGATCGCAACTCAGCAACATTTCGTGGCAACGGGGCCAGTCTGATTGCGTCGACGTTCTTTTCGAGCGGATGTAGTCCCTCGGTATCAATACGATGTCCCAGATACGTCACCGACGATTCACAAAACCTGCACTTTTCTGCACGAAGCTTGATGCCGTACTCGCGGAATCGCTGCAACACTGCTTCCAGATTAGCATTTTCATTGTTGTTGCTCTCGGCTATCAGCACATCATCCAGATATGCCTGTGTCCCTGGCAGCCCTTGTAGCACCGATTCAATCTTCCGTTGGAATATCGCAGGAGCTGACGCGATGCCAAACGGCAATCTATTGTAGCAGAACAGCCCCTTCGGTGTATTTATCACTGCTAATTTCCGCGAGTCTTCATCTAGCTCGACCTGGTTGTATGCATCGCGAAGGTCTAATATACTGAATTTCTTCCCTCCACGTAAATTTGCAAATATGTCGTCTATGACAGGCAATGGGTACTGCTCAACCTCGCACACTGGGTTTAAAGTCACCTTGAAATCACCGCATATGCGCACCGTTCCGTCCTTCTTCAAAACTGGAACAATGGGCGTCGCCCATTCGGAATGAGGAACTGGAGAGATTATGCCAGCGGATACTAATCTGTCAAGCTCCTTTGACACTTTATCGCGAAGTGCAAAAGGAATTTTTCTTGCCTTGAAAAACTTGGGGGTTGATCCGGTCTTGATATGCAGTCGGGCCGGCGGACCTTTCATGAGACCAGTGCCCTCAGTGAAAAGGTCAGCGTTTTTCTGGAGCAGCTTCGGAATGACCTCCTGGGCTTGGCTTGACCTTGAAGGCTGCGGATACACGTTGAGAACCTGGATACGTTCGTCAGTTAATTTTTTCAGCAGATCCCGACCGCAAAGACTGGGCCCCTCGCAGTCTAAAACAGTCAAAGTACATTGCACTGTTGTACCTTCGTAGGAAACCGGCATTGTTATTGCGCCGAGAAGCGGAAGTCTGCCCAGATAGCATGAAAGCTGTAGTTCTGACTTCTGTAGCTGCGGCCACTGATGACAGTATGTCTCGTAGATGCTCTTAGGAATGACGCAAACAGGCGAGCCCGTATCGATGTCCATCGTTACTTGAATGCCGTTCCACGCGAATTCCTTTCTTATAGGGGGTATGAGCGAGCGCTTAGTGGTCAACGACCAAATCTGCGACGCACTGTTATCACTGTCTTCCGTTTCTGTCGCCTGTGCTGTCACTGCTAGCATTCTGCTTGTTTTGTCGTTCACCGCGCACATTCTGGCTAAATGCCCTCGCCGTGTACATTTGAAGCATCTGCGCTTGATTAGGCGACAAGCATTGGTTCTGTGACCCTGCTTTCCACAACAATTGCATTGTTGTACGCCCGCCGTCTTCGCGCGCGACTCATATTGAGCACTCAACTTAAGCAAACTCGCTTGCTCTATGTCCGAAGTAATACCTTGCGAATCGCGTTCGGCGCTTTCTGCGGCCAGGGCAAGGGCCTCGGCTTCTTGAAGATTAAGGTCTTTCTTTGCTAGCAGCTGCTTTTGCAAATTCTTGGACCTGACTCCACACACAATACGGTCCCTTATCATTCTGTCCAGCATCGTCGAAAAGTTGCAATTCTGGGCCATCTGTCGAATTGCCACAATAAATGCATGCACAGACTCCCCTTCTTGCTGGCAGCGATGGAAGAATTTGAAGCTTTCTGAAATTTCATTCGGCACTGGGTCGTAGTAGCTGTTTAACGTCTGCACAACTTCCGCGTAGGTCAGAGCATTAGGTTTCTGCGGCGCTACTTTCCCGTTCAAGATTTCAATTGTCTTTGTTCCAAGTGCGGCTACCAGCAAGGCCCTCTTCTTAGCATCGTCCTTCACATCATTAGCTTCAAAGTAAGCCTCCACCTTTACCAAGTACGCCTGCCACTTATCTTTTGCGTCTTCGAATTCCGGTAGCTGGTGTGCCATGGCTGGTGGGTTCGTTCTGCAGGCCGTCGCTTGTGGGCATATGCTGGCCTTCTTGCTGCTGTAGAATCCTCGTCGCCACTGTTACGTTCTACCGGCCATAGGCCGGCCGCGGTGACAAGGAAATCAGTCGATGTGGCAGTGCAAAAACCAACGAGCCTTTATTTCGAGCTCGGAAATATATATAGGAAAGCAAGAGGAGGGAAAGAAGGAAAGTTTTACAATGACGCATGCGCCGAGGGGCGTCATTTGGCCGGACTTGTTATCTGCAGCAGAGATATTTATGCGTCTTTCAAAAACAGCAGAGCTAGGGATATTGACGATACACAGATCGAGCCGGTAAAGTTTGTGCTTGACGTCATTGCTCCTTTGCTTGCCCACATATACAACCTTGCAATAGCAACAGGCTGTTTTCCGAAAATGATGCAGATCTCTAAAGTTAGTGTCCTGCACAAAAAGAGCGATAGGAATGAGTTGTCAAAATACAGGCCGATTTCTATATTGCCTATATTTTCAAAGGGCCTTGAGAAGATTATTCATAAACGAATAACAAAATTTATTCACGCTTTCAATTTAATTAATGAGTCTCAGCATGGCTTTCTCCACGGCAAATCAACTGAATCTGCACTACTAACCCAGAAAGAAATCATTCTTAAGGCTTTTGATTTAAAACAGATATGTGTAGGCATTTACATAGATTTTTCTAAGGCCTTTGACCGGATTCAGCATGCAACCTTGTTAGAAAAACTGCAACTATATGGTATTCGCGGCGCGCCACTGCTTTTGATAAAATCCTACTTGAAGCATAGGTTTCAATGTGTCAGCATAGGAACGGCCGTTTCATCGTTACAGCAGGTAGTCACTGGCGTTCCGCAAGGAAGCATATTGGGTCCTTTATTGTTCATCCTTTACATAAACGACATAAACACTATCAACAAAACACCAACTTATGTAATTTACGCTGATGACACCAGCCTATTTTTCACTGGAAAAAATTTGCAAATTTTAGCACCTGAAATAAATAACGCCCTTGAAGACATACAAAAGTGGTGTAAAGAAAACTCGCTGTTGATCAATGATAAAAAAACAAAGGCCGTTCTTTTTCATCCGCGTCAGCTTTCAGTCACCATTGATAGTTCCTTATTTTTAGGCACGGCGCCTATAGAATTTGTGAACTCAATAAAAATTTTAGGTGTGCTGTTTCAAAAAAATATGTCCTGGGACGATCATTTTGACCACGTTCAATCTCACGTGGCTAAAAGTGTGGGTGCTATTGCAAAATTTCGACACATTCTTCCTGTATCGATAAAACTCATGCTGTACAACACGCTTTTTTTATCTCGCATAAATTATTGTTTTTTGGTGTGGGGAAATTCCACACAAAGAAATAACCATAGAATATTAATGTTACAAAAAAGGGCTCTTCAGTCCATAGCTAACGTTGAATATCATGCGCACACAAAGGATTTGTTTCATCGTTTTAACGTTGTACCCATAGAAAAATTTTATGATTGGAAACTAGCTATCAGATATAAAAAGGCTGTTTATAAAAATCAGCATGACCTTCTAAATCTTGCTAATCTAAGAGGAAATGCTCCTTTTTATTCTCTCCGCAAACAAGACTTCTGGAACATCCCCTTCTGCCGAACTGAATACGGACGACAAATGTTACAGTATTGTTTGCCTCACTTGCTAAATACTCTCCTCAGAAGCGAAATAGAAGTAGAGAAACGCAGTATAAGTCATATTAAAAAACACTTCCTGTAACCAATCACCGTAAAAAATAAATAAATAAATATTTGCTGTACTGTATGAAGAGAGATATATTTACATTGCTTTTGTTTGTTTGATGTTTGCCTGTTGTTTTGAATAAATTGTTGGGTCAAATCATTATCTCTATCGATTGACTATCGGCATGAACATTTACACACACCCTGTATCATTGTTGTCATAAATATTGTAGAAACAAAGGTTTAAAGTGTCACATTAAACATTTTACTCCTTTCTCTCTTTTTTTTCTCATGTAACGCGCTTGTATGATTCCGTGAGAGTATCTGTGTTAGTATTTTTTTCATGTAAGTAACGCGCTAGTTTGTTTTCTGATATCGTTTTCACATCCTTGTGTGTCTCTACTGTATGCCTTGTATATGGGGGCTTGGGCTTTCCTCAAGCGAATTGTTTCGCTTTTCGCCCAAGCTTGCCCACATCTTCAGGATGTAAATAAACTTTGATTTGATTTGACTAAATCCGAGTACGGCATTACCTAAGCCTCTGATTGATAGGACACAAATGTGCGCATCTTGTCACTTAAGAATGATAAAAAGACCTTGTTTTGTATTTCCTCGTGTATGCTCAGTGCCGCAAAGGGAGTGTCCGCATATTTCAAGCAAGCGGCAATTATGGGCTCATTAGTGGGCATAGGTGCCAAGACAGCTTTCAGCTCCTTCGCATACCGCATACTGGTCTGCTGGTTCCGGTTGTCCAGACCCTTCGAAAAGGCACGCGACGACCTCATCTTTTCTAACTGGAGCTTTAGATTTGACACTTCAATTTCAAGCTGCAACTCGTGGGTGTGATCCAATTCATTGACATGCACTCACCTTCTATCACCTCTCGATGTGTGTCCGCCAACTCTCACCAATTGCCTGAACGCAAGTGCATTCAGTAAAAGAAAAGTTTGGGGGACCCGAATGGGCACAAAGCAGGCCTCAGCCTGCAGTGATCCGTCGCCCGATGACCACATTGGTAGCAACAGCCTCAACCACCTCTGTTGGTCGGCTCTCGTTTACCGACGCGAAGCGCTCTTGCCCAGCCCAACTCCTGGCTCCAAAGTTGATCGGCAGGCTCGAACCGAATGCCAATGCTGCTTGTTCCCATGACCCAGTAGGTGCCAAAAGCAGCGAACCCCTTGATGCTGCTTCTCGAAGCGCAACAGCAGGTCCCAAAAGCGGCAAGCGTCTTGTCAGCTTCCCCGACTTCAGCACCTTCCTCGCTGCGGGCTCTCCACTCCACGTCGACTGCGCCAGTTAATTTCTTCCTCCTCGATTAGATTCTGCACTAGCTAAGGAGGGAAGATGTTTGAGGATCGGAATGGGTCCGCTCGCTGAGTCGAGTGCACGGTGGCAGCGCAAAGAAAGAGCCACAGTCCGGTGCAGAGACGCTTTATTGCAGCCTCAGGCGTCTGCTCGAGTCCACACCCGAACCTCCGGTCTTCCATCTCAGATTCAAACAGCCTCTTTTCAACCCTCGCTTGAACAAAGTGTCTTCACACAAGCCAATCACACGTGTGGGCTCGCATTGCCACAACTAATTGCAGGAACACTTTCATGTTAGACACTGAATTGGTAAAAACCGCGTTACCAAATACAACACGCAAAGGGATAGGTTCTCAGCGTGTGAAACTTTCTCTCATTCCAGGCAGTGCTGCCTTTCGGCGGCCGTTCTCACGCTCTAGCCCCGTCAGCTTTCAATAAATGTCGCTTCGTAGGAGCTTCCTGAAGAGCGGTGAGTACACCGTTGGGCTCTGTGCGCTTACCAGGTGTGCGCGCGACAGCGAGGTGCCCCGACCTCCTAACAACACTCGGTAATGGCTTACAGCGGGGGAGGTTGTGCTCGTCTTCCTGCCGCCACTATGCCTTGGTCAGCCAAGTGATCGCGTTACCGCGTCATTCTCAATGGCACGCATGTATGCCAACAATGTCTTAAACTCAGACGGTGGCGCCTGGCCTGCTTCTTGCCAGACGCTCTTCCGAGTAAGCTTTCCTCTTCTAGTCCCGAACGGGGGTGACCTTGACGGCTACGCTCATGAACCGTGTGAACGAAGAAGTCTCCTTCCTTTCTTTTTCGTGCTCGGGTCTTCCACGTTTGCCTTCGTGGAACCAATCAGCTTTGTTAGTTGACGAGTCGGGAGCTGGCTCCATGGTCTGCATCAGCCGCAGTTATCGCGCTACACAGGACACGCCGGTAATTGTACCCTCATACTAACAGCATCTTCTGCGTACTGAAATACGAGGCATTTTGGAACGGCAGTAGTAAAACCATACATGAATAAATTAAACAAATAAGGAGGTAAAATGATCCCTGTCGTACACCACCTTTCAAAGGAAGTCTGTTGCTGAAAGGCAACCAATTGTCTAATTGAAACATCTGGAAGCAGTGAGAAAAACAGTTTTTAAGAAAGTCGTGGAACAAACCTCTGAAGCGAAGAAGGTATATTTTTTCGAGCAGGATAGTATTAGAGCAACAACATTAATAATAATAAAAATATTATTATTAATAATATTAAGAATAATAAAAATATTATTAGTAAAAATAAGTTATTCATTTCAGGTGCCCAGGAACAAGCTTGAGGTCTTTGCGCAGGCACACGCAGAAACAAATTAATAAATAATACTATACAGCTTACAGAAAATTCAAATAAAGAGATGGAGAATGCACAAAAAAAATCAGCGAAAAGTGGGAAGAATAAAATACAAGTAGAGAATCACGAAGTGGCAGTGAAAAATGGAGGGAAATTTACACAACTATGTGGAAGGCTTCCTGAAAAAGGTGAAAGCGGAGAATCTGTACAATCTGAAAAACTATGTGAAGACAGTACAAAGTGTTATATTCAGTTTCGGTTTTACTTTGTGTTCTTTCACCCCCAGGGGGCGCGTCTGTCTTTTATGTATATATTCGATGTGTTGCGTACAATAAAGGTCTTTTTCGTACGGTGGTGCTGCCGGTGCTTCTTACGTCTTTCGCAAACACCACATTGGCGACGAGGATGGGACAAACACGTCAACCTACTTTCAGCATCGAGTGTCGTCCGGGTCCGCCCCGCCATGAGTTTCTCCGGCCTTTCTCCGCCGCCGCCGTTCCTCCCGACGCCCGGCCGGCCGTCACTTCCAAGGGAGGAGTGGGAGCAGACCTTAACAGTCTACCTTCTAGCGTCCGGAGCAGCTGAGTTCCCACCAGCGCGACGCAAGGCCATTCTTCTGCATTGTTTGGGGCGGAAGGGCAGCGCGTTTACCGGACTTTACCTGCAGGGTCAAATGCCGCAGCACCAGCAAGCGCCGCAGCACCGGAAGTACAAGAGAAGCCTCCCGCGGCCGCTACTGACGAGTATGAGGCTGCACTCAGCGCCTTACGGCAGCAGTTTTCCACGTCGTGTAACGTCGTCGTCGAGCGTCATCGTTTCCACCGCCGCAGCCAACACGCAGGCGAGTCCGTTCATGACTTTGTTGCTGCTTTACGGGAGCTCGTTTCGCATTGTTCGTTCGCTTCACAAGATGATGCTCTGCGGGACCGATTTATTGCCGGCGTTGTTTCGAACCGCGTACGTGTACGGTTGCTGCTCGAGGGTTCCTCCCTTTCTTTCGAGAGTGCAGTGCAGATTGCTCTTCAGTATGAGCAAGCAGCTGAAGAGCTGAAGAAATTTTGTGCTTCGGTCGAGCCTGTTTCTGTACGGCGTCGTTCCCAGAATTCACATTCTTCGCGAAAATTCAATTTCCAGCCAAAAGCGCATCTTCAGCAAAACTCTCCAAGCGCTAGCGGTTCGCGTGCGCCGCAGGGGCCCCGCCCCCCTCGGCGAGACAGAGATAGCCGGTCCGTTTCACCACACTGTTTCCGATGCGGCTCGCGGAATCACCGCGCATCAGCGTCACAGTGCCCTGCGCAAGGAAAGAAGTGTTCGTTTTGTGGTATCAAGGGCCACTTTCAGAAAGTATGCAACCGCAAGCGTCAAATGCAAGGCAGGATTCGTGAAGTTGGCATCGATGACGATGCTTTGTCAGGGGGAAGTTCTGAGCAAGTTTTGACTGTCAGCATCCCGCTCGCAGCGCAATTTACATACAAGTACGCGTAGCGGATGTCAAGTTGTCATTTCTTGTTGACTCAGGGTCGTCTGTTTCGATTCTATCAGAGCAGGAATTCCACAAACATTTTCAAAGCAGTTTGCTCCTCCCAGCACCGCATGTCACTTTGTTTGACTATTCGAAGCGGCCAATTTCCGTGCTAGGCTGTTTCCAGGCAGACGTTCAGTTTAAAGGGCGCTCTGCACCACTTCTTTTCTACATCGTTCGCCAAGGAACTTGTCTGATTGGCCTTGACGGCATTAAGGCCCTAAATCTTCGAATACAGGGCTCCACTCTTGAGTGCCTGCACACGTCCGTTGCCCCGCCGCCGCGTGATAATGACCCGACACCTTGTCACTTTCCGATGCAGTCAATAGAGCAACCCAGGCAAGCAAACCTTCCGCCAGCCTTGGAACACGACTTCGGTTCACTTTTCGGTCCCGAGTTGGATCTTGCTAAGCGGTTTACGCATCGTGTCAAGATTCGGCAAGACGTGCAGCCGGTATCTTCGAAGCTGCGCCGTCTTCCATATTCACTTCGGGAACCAGTGTCAAATGAACTTCACAGGTTGCTGAGCCTTGATATCATCGAACGCATCGATGCTTCTGAATGGCTTTCGCCCATTGTTGCCATTGACAAGAAAGACGGCACCATCAGAATTTGTGTTGACCTCCGGGAGCCTAAAAAGGCTATTGTACCAGACAGCTTCCCGTTGCCTCATACAGAGCAACTCCTTCATGCCTTGGTAGGCGCGACACACTTCTCAAAACTTGATTTGGCTTCTGCCTACCATCAGGTTCTTTTGCACCCTGACAGCAGGGACCTGACAGCCTTCATCACGCATGAAGGACTTTTTCGGTTCAAGAGAGTTTGCTTTGGGTTAGCTTCCGCCCCAGCGGCATTTCAGAAGATGATGGCCACAATTCTGGATGGCTGCCCTGGTGTGTTGTTCTACATTGATGACGTGATAGTCTTTGGGAAAAGTGCAGAAGAACATCTTTTGAACCTAACAAAGGTCTTGCAGAAGATCAAGTACGCAGGCCTGAAATTGAACGACAAATGCCTCTTCGACGTTCCAGAACTTTCTTTCCTAGGGCATAAGGTCACTGCACAAGGTATCTCACCGCTTCCAGAGAAAGTAGACTCGGTAGTTAACACTCCAGTGCCAAGAGATGTTGCTGCCCTCCGTTCATTCCTGGGTCTTGTAGAATACTATTCCAAGTTTGTTCCCCGCTTGGCCCAGGTGGTCGAGCCTATGCGCGTTCTGCTTCGCAAGAATGAGCCATTCATCTGGTCAGCCGAAGCAGACAGCAGTTTCCGGAGGGTCAAGGAAATACTTTCTTCAAGTACAGTTCTCCACATGTTCTATCCATCACTTCCAGTCATCGTGATGACCGATGCTTCTGACTGTGGGCTGGGAGCCGTTCTGCAGCAGCAAAATGGCCATGAGCTCCGCACAGTGGCTTTTGCGTCTCGTACCTTGTCACCAGCAGAAAGAAAGTACTCGGTCGGCGAACGCGAAGCGTTAGCATGCATTTGGGCATGCGAACAATGGCACACATACATTTGGGGTCGCCATTTCAGGATTCGAACGGACCATCAGGCGTTGGTATTGTTGCTGTCTTCGCAAGGACGTGACAGAAGGCCACTTCGAATTGCACGCTGGAATGCGAGACTCCTATGCTACAATTTCACTGTCGAGTACTGCAAGGGGTCCACCAACACGGTGGCAGATGCTCTTTCTCGGCTGCCAGCTCCTGCCGCGCAGGCACAGCTGGACAAAGATGAAGAAATTGTGTCGTTGGTCGAGTCGGCTTGCGTGACGAAGGAAGAATTCAAGCAAGCCGTCCTCAACGATGGTTGTCTGCAAACGGTCAAGTCGTTCGTGCTCGGTTCTTGGCCACCGCAAAAGTCCATACCAGAGGAGGCAAAACCTTTCTACTCTGTGCGCGAAGAACTTTCTGTTGTTGATGACCTATTGCGCGCAGAACGCCTCGTTGTTCCGTCCTCACTCACGGCTCAGTTCATCGCCGTTGCCCACGAGGCACATCCAGGCATCACGCGCACAAAGGCGCGACTTCGTGAGCTATTCTGGTGGCCACGGATGGACAAGCAAGCTGAATCTGCCGTGAAAAACTGTCACATCAGCCTGGAGGCAGATAAGTCTGCCAAAACATCGCCAGCGCCATTGCAGCCTATTGACTGGCCTGAAAGGCCATGGCAGAAACTGGGCCTAGACATTGTTGGCCCATTGGAACATGCACCTTACAACAGCCAATTTGCTATAACACTCGTCAATTACCATTCCAAATGGCCAGAGATATATTTCTGCAGCGAAGTGGCCACAAGCACCGTGAAAGACTTCTTAACCAGTGTTTTTGCCCGTGAAAGATACCCGGAAGAGATTGTTTGTGACAATGGGCCGCAGTTCACGTCACGTGAATTTGTAACCTTTCTTCAAAACCGAGCCATCAAGCTGTCTCATTCGTCTGTATATTACCCCCAGGCGAATGGACAAGTCGAGAGGTTCAATCGAACTCTGAAGAACTTCATCCAGATTTCACTCCTCGAAAGGAGACCTATCCGACAAGCAGTTACGGACTACCTCTCTATTTACCGCTGTACTCCACAGGCTACCACTAGAGTTGCCCC
Organism: Rhipicephalus annulatus; assembly: GCA_013436015.1. NCBI lineage: Eukaryota > Metazoa > Arthropoda > Arachnida > Ixodida > Ixodidae > Rhipicephalus > Rhipicephalus annulatus. The sequence continues at coordinate 77,645 of WOVY01015291.1, forward strand.
AGCAGTTCTGCTGCATGGGCGAACGCCCCGAACCAGATTGGATGTTGTAGGGTTTTCGGCACCAGCGTTTGCAAAAGACCCAGCAAAGGAACTGGCGCGACTGCGCCAAAGGGTCCGCCTTCAACAGCGAAGCAGTAAGGAGTACACGGACCACAGGAGAGCTGCTAAGGAGCCAAAGATAGCTGTGGGTGATCTCGTTCGTATCAAGAAGCCGTCCGTTCGCTTCAAGGGGGATCGCTCTTTTTCCTCGTCAATTGAGGTGTTGGGGAAGAGGGGACCTGCCTCTTTCCGACTTGCAGACGGCCGCACATGGAACGCCTCCAAGCTTTCCCGGGTTCCTGAGAGGGGCACGAGTCCACCGTACCAACGTTCGGAGCTACCTGCGCCTTCCGGTTCAAGTGCCGCAGCCTGCCCTGCTGCCGCCGCCTTCTCCCGGGTCGCAGCCGCCGCCTCCTGGCGTACTGCAGTCTGCCGTACCGCAGTCGCCTGCTCCTGATCCGCAGCTGCCTGTACCGGAGCCTGCCATGCTGCAGCCGCCTTCTCCTGCGCCGCATTCGCGGTCTCCTGGCGTACTACAGAGCTCTGCGAGCTCATTACCGTCTCCGGCCGTGCAGCATCCCCATCGGCCGTCCCGAGAGCGCCGGCCACCGGTCTGGCTCAAGGACTATCAGACCCACTAGTTGCCTGTGTGTATAGCACAGTGTGTATGTAGTGTAAATATGTATGTGTATATAGCGTGTAAAATGTACAATGCATGCATAGGAGTTTCTTACTAACACTTACTAACAACTAATCACTACATATAAGGGAGGGAGTATGTTATATTCAGTTTCGGTTTTACTTTGTGTTCTTTCACCCCCAGGGGGCGCGTCTGTCTTTTATGTATATATTCGATGTGTTGCGTACAATAAAGGTATTTTTCGTACGGTGGTGCTGCCGGTGCTTCTTACGTCTTTCGCAAACACCACACAAAGCTAACATAAAAATTATGAGTGGAAACCACAAAAGTTAGAACTGTATAGAATTAGCAATCTGTGAGCAGTAGAGTGTTGAAAAATGTTGGTAGGTACATCAACTTTTCTATTCTCTCTGGTTAATTTCTGCGGAATCCAAAAATTGACCTTAGTGAGAAGCAAAGAACAGGATATCATACTATGGGCTAGTTTGTAAAGAAATAAGAGGTAATCGCGATTTAGTCAGCAGTGAATTGATGGCAGTGATAATAATTTGGCAGTGTTGGAACGAGATCCACAGGCATTTCTAGCAAAACGACGGTTGTAAATGCTCAGTAATTTTTTTGTGGACTCGCTCAATTGCGACACTGCCAGACTTGAGAAATAATATTATTGAAGTAAAGAGGAACGAACGCTATAGGGGGTCATCATCTCCTGTGACATGGCAGGTCAGTCTATACAACGCACTGCTTCAGGGCGTTGTTCGTTCGCTTGCAAGATCCCTTTATTAGAGTCGATGGTCAAGCTTCCAGCCGATACCTACGCCAGAATTCAATAATCAGTTGAACAGCAATACAATAATCCAATGAGAATAATACAATTGTTATAAATAATATGATTAGTTTCATTATTATTAACACAATCAAAGATATTACTAATAGATATACTACTATGTAAGCCACACAATTTCTGAAAAAGTGAGTATAGTGTTATTGGAGACGTCACTACCGATAAGTCCGTTCGGGCATATTTGTGCCTTGAACAGCTCTCGTTTTCCCCTAAACTGTCAGAATTCCTCACATTCTCTGAACAAGCGGCACGGAAGAAGTCGCCCCCCGGGATGGGGGACCATCCCTCCAGCGAGTCCGCGGGCCTCAGCCGTTCGCCCAATGATGGACCGAAGGTGGGTAACCGCGTAGGCGCATCTGCTCCTCGTGATGATTCCACCGACAGTTCATCAGTGGAAGAGATGGAATTGGAATCCAACTTCAGGACATTCAATACCTCCTGGTAGAAAAGGAAGCTTCGCAGGCCGTCATCAACAGCGGAGCCACAACCGGCGCTGGACAAAGGCAAGCGGTGTTTCACTATCTAGTATGTACCCGTCTCTACATCAGACAACCTGAACTCACTCCACAGATGGTCATTGACTGAATATTTCGAGCGAGTTGCACCTGCTCAAGTGAGTGAAATTTACATAAATGGCAGAAAAAAACAGATTCCTAGTTGATGTGACGAACAAGGCCATTCTTTACAGACTGAACGCCGTCACGCAGCGCACAAGTATCTCAGTTCGCGCGTTCCTCGCTCATGGGAAAAGAACAACTACTGGCGTCGTAAATGATGCTGATGTTAATATGACGGACGCTGACCTACAGAATCTTGTGACGTCGACAGTCAGAATCGTGACCATACGCCACTTCGGGCGGTCTCGCTGAATCAAGCTAGCATTTGATTCTGAGACTCTGCCCCCTAGCGTGAAAGGAAAGTTGGGTACGTGAGATATCCCGAGCGCCTTTACGTGCCACGGCCTTTGCAGTGTCACAAGTGCGGTAAGTTGGGACACGTCAGCGCAGTGTGCAAAAGGGAGACAACTTGCCAACAGTGTGGCGGGTGTCATAAGGTGGAAAATGGCGATACTGCTGTTTCATTGAAGAGTCCAAACTGCTCTGGTGCACATGAAGCGACATTGAAGGAATGCCCGAAGATGAAACAAGAAATCCGCGTTCTACGAAAAATTGTCATAGACAACTCGACACACAGGTAGGCTGTCACGTTTATCCGCTGACATAGACGTCGTTCAAAATGTAGGTACCAGCGAAACTATAGTGCACAATGGACTGATGCATCACCATCAGCAACAGAGGAACATACGCGTGAACATTCTCAGGCCGCTACACTTATTTTGTGCACACCACGTCCCAGGGATGCGGAAAGTGGACCAGCACCCGTGTTGCACGCCGATGCTACAGATACTGAGTGGTCTTCACTACCGGCCGGAGCAATAAAAAAAAAGACCACATCAATGGCTGCAACTTCAGAGAGGGTGGAAAAGGATAGGCAAAACACTAAGGAGACCCAGACTATGCTGAAGCATCTACTAAAGTCTAATCGTGCGATTCTCAACGAGCTACAGACGCAAGGTGCGAAGACAGCTGTGCAGATCCTCAACGTGCTGGAACCGCTACAGCTGGAACTTCTATAAACAATATGGCGAACTTCTTCGACGAACATGTGCGCACCTCTGCTATATTGTAGTGGAACGCAAGAGGTTCGCGAAGCCGATTATCTTACTTTAGACAATGGATGTTTAAATACAATTTTCTGTTGGTTGTTATATGTGAGCCGAATATGATGCCGTCGTTTCGGATTTCCGGATACGTCACTTTCTGGTCACGCGATAATTGAAATGCGAGCAAAGTAATTCTATCCCTACGTCTAAATTAAGGCATACTTTGGCTCCTCATGCTTCTAATCACTATATTTGTCTTCCTATAAAGCACAAGCGACGTTTAGTATGTGTCATAGATGGATATATCCCCCCAAGAAGCCACGTAGACTGTTCCCATATATTGTCAGTGCTCCAAGTTTTTCTCGACCATATGTATTAGTTAGGGATTTTAATGCACATCATTCCATGTGGGGTTCTGCCTCAATGAACACCCGTGGTAGGGACATTGACGATTTTGTGCTCAATCAGGGCCTGATGTCCATTAACGATGGCTCACCTACTTACCTCCGTGGCGCATCGTACAGCAGCTGTCTGGACTCATGTTTTGTGAGCAGAAGTCTCTTGCCTACCACGTATTGGTTCGCAGACGTTACCATATGGAAGTTACCATCTCCCTACATATATACAGCTAAAAGAATTCCGTCGTCCGGCTCCCCTTTTTTTGAAAAGCGTAGACTGGCCAAGATTCCAAGCTTCTGCAAGCGCTCAGTGCGGGAACATTCAATCTATATCTGAAATAGAAAGCTTCATTGCATCAGCCTTAACCATAAATACAAAACGTGTGAATGTATCACTATCAATATCACAACTTGACACACAATACGAATACCTTCGTGCAATCCGTCGCCGGGCAAAAAAAGAAATACCGGAGAACAAAATCACCATCTGACCTATCTACCGCACGCAAAGCACATATACATGTACTGCGACACGTCGATAAGGTCGCCTGGCAAGGATGGAGGGTATTTTGTGGTTCTCTTGATCCCAGAAGACTCTATATCGAATATGGCAGATTGTTCAAAAAGAAACGGCAAAAAACAAAGATCCACTTCGGAGACAGAGAAGCGAGGAAAAATGGCTGTCATTCCATACGTCACAAGTTGGCACACAACTTAAAGCACGTAGGAAATAGATACAGCGTAGACGTGAAGCTTTCGGCAAAAACCAAACTAGCAAGCTCGTTTCTACGCGTAAATAAGCCCATAGGTTTGAAAGCGTGCTCCGTAAAACACAGAAACATGTTCGTGAAGTGCGTAAAGGGAGTAATATACATGACGCTCTTTTCTTGTGGAAAAAAGTCTATATAGGCCAGTCAGAAAGATGCGCGAACGACCTCCTTAGAGATCGCTGCGCATCTGTTAAACCATCGGGCAACAGTCATTTTGTAGATCACTGTAGAAACTGCGGATGTAATCTTGTGTTTAAAGAAACAGAAATATTTTTTGTCACAAGAATGATATACCAACACGACCAAACCTATTGTCTCTTGAGGATCAGCTAACACGTGAGATAGTGCAATCTTACCACATCCGAAAGAGGGGACATGACTGTGTTAGCAAGCTACGATTATGCTGCATGATAAAGTACGCGTATCTCGACACCTAGTAATTGTAAAATAGAACAAATGATACATAATATTACGACGAAGAGCTTTATTCAAGGCGAGCTCAAGCTGGCACACACTGATGATGATATCTACAGATGAGAAAATTATACAAATGATGACGACACGTCCAATTAATAAAGAAGAGTAGGTGACTGCGCTCGCACTAATTCCCCGTCCCGCTGGAAGCGGCCTCTTGGCCACGTGAGCGACAATATTAGGAATTGTGTCGGGTGTACAGTTTCAGCCAAGAAACGTGCACAATTTCTGTCCCACGGAAACGGTGGTCGGAGGGAGCGTTAAGTGGTGAGATACAGTAATTAACGGGGGACGTTGTTTTAATCACCGTATACGGCCCTATTAAACGACTGAGGAATTTTTCACATAAGCCGGGCACACGCATGGGAGTCCACAGAAGAACTTCGTCTCCTGGAAAAGTGGTGACAGCACGGTGAGTTGAGACGTAGCGAGACTTGCGAGCTTCCTGAGAGATGCCGGTGTTGATTCGGGCCAGATGACGGCAGTGCTTGAGGCGAGACAAAAATTGTGCGGATAAAGGGCTTTCCGAGGTAGCAAGAGCCGAAAAGAAGGAGATGTCCAGAGTTACACTTGGGGAGCGGCCATGGACCAGAAAATGCGGAGAAAAGCCGGTGGTGCGTTGCGTAGCTGTATTGTAGCGAACGTTACGAATGGCGAAATGGCGTCCCAGCTCGTGTGGTCAGGGTTCACGTACATGGCAATCATGTCCGAGAGGGTACGTCGAAAGCGTTCCGTCAAGCAATTTGTTTGAGGATGATAAGTGGAAGTTGTTTTGTGGATGGTGTTGGTGGCGCGTAGAACCTGAGCAACAATAGAAAAAAGAAAGACCTTGCCGCGGTCGCTGAGCAGAGCACGTGGAGCTCCAAGGCGTAAAAATACGTTACGCAGAAAAAATCAGCTACTTCTGTGGCTGTGCCAGCGTCCAGTGAGGAGGTTTCTGCGTAACGAGTGAGCTGGTCAACAGCCGTTACAATCCAACGATTTCCATTGGAGGTCACGGGAAGGGGGCCGTGAAAGTCTATCCCGACGACTTCGAATGGCAAAGCGGGACAAAGAAGAGGTTGGAGAAAGCCAGAAGGAGCAGTAGTGGGTCGTTTCTGCCGTTGACATAAAGCACACGAAGAAACATATTTGGCAATCGTGGATGAGAGGCCAGGCCAGGTGAACTGACTGCGTATTTTGTCGTACGTTTTGTGACAGCCGAGATGCCCAGCAGCAGGATCATCGTGGAATGTCTCATGAACCTGACGTTGTAGACAACGTGGTATAACGGCGACCCATTTGTTTCCTTTAACGTGGTAAATATAGCGATGTAAAACACCATAGTGAAGCTTGAATTGTTTCAGTTGTCGGCGAAGTCAGCCGTTCGGAGGAGTGGATGTACCATCTAAGCGCGCTATTTTAAAACGACAGTAAGGGTCAACTCGTTGATGCGACGCAAGGGTAAAAGGGCTGCCGGATCTTAGCCAACTGAAACCTGCGATGGGTAATGCTGCGTTGGAAATTGGTGACGGTGGTCTATTACGGTTGGGTAGAGGGCTGCGAGAAAGAGCATCAGCATGTTGGTGCTTCTTACCAGACCTGTAGATGACATCAAAGTTGTGCTCTTGTAAACGAAGCACCCAGCGACCAAGACGACCCGATAAGTTCTTTAGTGAGGAAAGCCAGCCCAATGCGTTGAGGTCGGTGGCGACTGTGAAGTGGCGGCCGTGGAGGTATGGACAAAATTTTTGTACCACCCATACAACAGCAAGGCACTCTTGTTCGTTTATTGTGTAATTTTTCTCGGCAGCAGTCAAAGCACGACTGGCGTAAGCAATGAGACGTTCGCGTGCGGTGTTACGCTGCAGTTGAACGGCACCGAGACCATGACCACTGCCGTCAGTGTGAAGAATGGTGGGTGCACCGGGATCGAAGTGACATAGTACCAGGCCGGATGTCAGGGCTTGCTTCAACGCCAGAAAAACCTTTTCACAGTCTTCGGACCAGACGAATGCCGTGTTACTTGCAAGCAGTTGGTGGAGCGGAGAGGCACGTCTTGCGAAATTGCGTATGAAGCGCCGAAAGTAGAATGCAAAGCCAAGAAAACTGCGCGGGTCTTTTTGACGCAACGGACGGGGAAACTCGAGGAGGGCGGCAAGCTTTTTAGGATCCGGTCGAATACCGTCTTTGCTGACTAAGTGCCCTAGATTTTCATCCTCTTGCTTGCGAAGGTGCATTTTTTCGTATTCAGCTGTAAACGAGCTTTTGCAAGGCAACATGCGACTTCTTTGAGACGTTGTAGATGTTGCGAAAAGGTAGAAGAAAACACTATGATGTCGTCTAGGTAGCATAAGCAGGTTTTCCACTTCAGGCCACGCAGTACGCTGTCGATCGCTGTTCGAAGGTAGCAGGCGCGTTCCAAAGTCCGAAAGGCATTACGTTAAATTGATATAGCCCATCTGGGGTGGTAAAGGCCGTCTTCGCTTTATCAGATTAGAAAACTGGTATTTGCCAGTAGCCCGATCGCAGGTCAAGGCTCGAAAAATACTTCATTGCCATTCAATAGATTCATTCAATAGATTCATTGCCACGCAATGAATCTATTGCGTCATCAATTCATGGGGGAGGGTAAACATCTTTGCGCGTTATTTTGTTCAGTTCCCGGTAATCAACGCAAAAACGTACCGTTCCGTCTTTCTTTTGCACCAACACAACAGGCGAAGACCATGGACACGAGGAAGGACGTATGATATTCCGTCGAAGCATGTCTGATACGTTTTCCTCGATTATCTTCCTTTCTGCGATTGACACGTGGTATGGGCGCCGGTGAATTAATCGGGAGCCGTCAGTCTGAATTCGGTGAGTGGCAGAAGTTGTCATACCAAGGACAGCAGAATGGAAGTCAAACAAAAGGTGATGTCTGTTCAATAAATTCAGCAATTCTTGACTCTGGGCTGCTGTCAGATCAGGGCTTATCGTCACCGATAGAGGAGTGGGAGAGTTGAATGGCGGCGTGCTCGGCTCTGGTAGGTCTTCATGACTTGGAAGGGCAACAATTGCAACGGGAAGCGGGTCAACAGCGCATGTGACTGTTGATCCACAGGGCAACAATAAGGGTTTGGGGGTCTGATTTAACGCAGTATTAAAGGCAGATTCTTCAGAAAAACAAGCAAGGCCTGGAATGATCAGAATGCCTTAATGTACCGTGTGGCCATAAGGTAGTAGAAGCACGTCGCCATTCACAATGTTGATGCAATCAACGCTAATTACTTCTTATCGGGATGGCCAAAAAACATAATCTGAAGTGGTGAAGAGACGAATGCGCTTTTCGGGTTCCGATACAGAAGAGTCGGTGGGATTGAGGTGAATGATGGCGCTGACAACTTGATATAGAAGCGCGTGCAGAGGACAGAAATTCCCACCCCAAAATAAGTTCCGGGGTGCACTCACGTAGAACTTCAACAACAATATAATGACGAATACCGTCTATGAAAACACGAACAGTACACTTGGCGAGTGGGCGACAAATGGCGTTCGTCGCAACGTGGAGAGACGGGCCCGAGTAAGGTGTTGTCACTGTGGAGACGGGAGCAAATGTCAGAGCGAATAATGGAAATAGCAGAGCCAGTATCCACTAAAGCTTTGACGCCTATACCTTCGACTAACACTGTTAACAATTTCGATGGACTGTTTGGAGGAATCGCTGGCTGTCCGGTGGATGCAGTTTCCCCTCCTAAAACTGCATCGGGGAGTCTTCCAAGTGGACATTCAGAACATTGGAGGCGGGTCGCAGAAGCGACACAGAACGGCAATTGGGAGATGGTGAGCGGCGGCGAGACTCACGGGAGTTCACAGGCAGGCCACTACTGTAAGGTGGAGAGGGCGAACGCTGAAAAGAAGACCGGTAAGGCGTGCGCTGGTAGTTGGTGAGTGGACTGAAGCGTCCGCGTTCCTCTGGAGCGTAGCCACGTTGCTCGTCCTGTTGACGCCTTCGGCGAAAGCGAGATATATGACCCCTATAGCCACACTAATAACAGATTGGGCGTTGAGGATGCGGCATGGCGTAATACGGTTGTGGGCGCATCGGTGGTGACACTGACGCTACAGGTACATGGCCATCTGGTGTAGCCACTGGGATAGTGGTGGGTGCTGAGAGCGCCGCGACTTTTGCGTACATTGGTACCTGACTAGGCCTGGATTCGGCGGAACAAGGTGAATGTGACGCAGATGCAATCTCTTGCCTAATGATGTCCCGCAAGTTGGTTGGAGATGAGGCTAAAGTGGACGGTGGGGTGCAGGAAGAGCAGCGCCCATGAAGCTCCTCACAAACGACGTCGCGGACCAGGGCACGGATGTCGAGGGCCGCAGAAAGACGAATGTCCGAGGCATCATGGCAAAGACGAAGAGACTGAAGTTCTTCTAGTCTCTGGCAAATGGTGATCACATCTTGAGTCGTGGTAGGGTTTTGCGACGCAAGGGCGTTGAATTCAATGGTATTTATGCCTTTGATAATATGGCGTATTTGTTCGCTTTGAGGCATAGCTGAATTTACACGCTTGAACAAGGCAAGAACATCCTCAATGTACGAGGTATGTGATGCACCCGTCAGCTGAATGCGTTCAGCAAGCTTGTTTGTTGCTGCTTCAGCGCGAACATTGGGGGAACCAAAAATCTGAAGGAGCTGCCGTGCGAACGTGTTCCAGTCAGGAAGATCTTGGAGGTGGTTCCAAAACCAGTTTTTGGCAACATCAGTTAGGTAGAAAGGGACCGTACGCAACTTGGGTAGAGTATCCCACCTGTTCAACTCACTGACGCGGTCGTAGGTGTGCAGCCATTTTTCAACGTCATTCCCTTTGAGACCCGAGAATACTGGCAGATCACGCTGGTGGCTGTGAATGGCCAGGGTCGACGGCGGAGGCTGCACTGGGCTGGTGGTGTTGGATGGACCAGGATTGTCTTGCACTGCCATGGCAGGTGGTGGTACACGACGACCCGAGCGGAGCTCCAGTGCTAACATGCGAGAGGGCTTAGGGATCGAGAAGCACCGTTCACCGCTTATGAAGAAGAGCTTTATTCAAGGCGAGCTTGATCTGGCGCACACTGATGATGATATCTACAGATGAGAAAATTATACAAATGATGATGACACGTCCAATTGATAAAGAAGAGTCAGTGACTGCGCTCACCATATGTGCGATTTTCGTAATCCTGAATAATAAACCTTCAGTAGTGAGAGCAAACGCTGTCCTTGTCAGCCTCTTCTGTACGTCCATTTTTTAGTGTGCTTCAACAAAATTTTCAATCTACGTGGGAAACGGCGACAGTCCCGGAGAGTTCGAAGTGCAGCAACATAGTGGCCTTACTGAAGCCAGGCAAGTCTTCACACGAATATTCTTCCTATAGACTCATTGCCCTCCCCATTTGCATCGTCCAGGTGATGGAATGCATGGTTCTGACAACACTGGCATGGCTGCTGGAGAATAATGTTGGCTTACCGAATTTTATAAATGGATTCCGCAGGGAAAGATTATCTATAGATAGTGTTTTAGACCTAGTTTCTTCTGTTGAAAAGGAAAGGCAACGACAAAAATTGGTAGGGGCCATTTTTTGAAATAAAGGGCGCATACGGTAGCGTTCTTCATGAGGCCATTCTTTATGCACTTGAAGTCATCGGCGTTGGTGGCCGACTCCACGCATGGATAGGGAGATATCTCAGATGACGTACCACTTTATGTCGACATCTGACGGAGACAGAGCCAGGCACCTCGTAAGCCGTGGAATTCCGCAAGGCAATGTCCTCAGCCCCATGCTTTTTATCATAACACTCATTGCACTTGAAGCTGAGCTCTCCGACGTTTTTTTCAGAATCAGTGCGTATGAGGACGACATCTGCATATGGGCATCTGGAGTAACGTGACCACAACTACGAGCAAGGCTACAACAAGGCACATTTGTAATATCCATGTACTTGCGTCGCCAGGGTCTGGAACTTTCAATAGTAAAATGTGCTGCATTGGCATTTACGAAGAAATAAATGATGCGGTATCTTCGCTGACAGAGCAATGATTCGCGTGGTCAAGCACTATCGCTATTTAGGGGTCAACATGATCACAACCTGTCCTGGTCGAAGCATGTGACTGCGCTGCGGAACAAACTAATCAGTTTTGTATATGTTCTTCGTGCTATAGCAGGACAGAGATGGAGCCCTTCAGAAAAACGTTTGTACAAGACATTGTTTGTGGGCTATATACCGTACAGCTCACCTTTACTTTCCGGCATGCGTGCGACGTGCTTTCGTACTTTGGTGAGTCTTCAGGCATGAGCACTGAGAACACGCCTAGGCCTGCCATGTTGCACGTCAACCTCTGGCACTATAGAGGAGTCCCGCAACTGCTCTATACAGGTTTACACGTCCTGTAAGCTTTTTCGTCTGCTGACCCGACATGCATAGCAACCGTTGTCTTCGCTGCCAATAAACCGATCAGGCTCTACCTATTCACGATGTCTTGATACGCATGGACACATTATTCCTTCAGGCTTCGCACCTGCCGTAATTTCTGGAGTGCCTCCCTGGACATTGCCTAGACTGCTGGTGTGCCTTCACATAAAGGCAATTTAATATAAGTGCCATGTTTCTTATATTGCCCTCAAGCAACTCACCTTAGCACACTTGGATGACCGAAATAGCAAATCTGTGCACATCTACACCGATGAATACATACCTTCATCCGCCTCAGCTGCAGCCATGATGATCCCTCAACTCGGTATTTCCCGACAGTACAAATGAGATTGTGGAACTTGGTTGTTATAGAGGAAGCCACAAAATTTATGAACTGCCAAGCACCACGTGAAGGACGATTCTGGCAGGTGGAAAATCAGCGCTTCAAGCCATCCACTCTTGCTTAAGAAGAGGCCAATTTTACTAGTTGGTGTTAGGAATCGTCCAAGCATTCAACCTAACACACAGGAGTGGTAATTTATTTACACTCCAATGGATTTCGGGACACTGTGGCCTGATTCGTAACAAAATGGCCGATAGCGAAGAAAGAGCGGCAATATAAAACGCTTCTATGAACGTCAAAGTACCGTATTCGCGAAGTGACGTCAACACATTGCTGAGATCGCTCATGCGCGAATGCGCTGCCACTTACTCATCGGAATAAGATCATCGGAACAAGTGTCTGCGAAAAAGAGACGCCGATATGACTTTTCGTCTTCCGGCTAAAATCAGCCGAAGACATGTGAATATACTGCATGAAAATTCGCCTGGGCATCGCCTTTACTCGTCACTACACCCACCTAATCAGCCGTGCAGACAGCCCAAATTGCGAGTGGTGCCAAGTGTGAAACTTTAGCTCACATATTTTGTGACTTCCCATTATACGTGGCACATATAAAAATGCTAACTTCAACATTGGCAAGCATCGGACGAACGCCATTGAGTGAAAGCCACATGTTGTCAACAATGAACGACCAGACAGCGTCAAAAACTGCTACAAAGGCGGTTTTATACTTTACCAAAAGCACTGGACTAGATACTAGACTGCAGGGTACTATGCTAAGTGGCTACTGTACATATGCATCACCTCTTCTTGTCCTCATCATCATCTATCTATCTTTCCTTCCACCTTGCTTTATCGCCTGTGTAGAGTAGCAGGCTAAAGCGAACTAGCTCAGGCCGATCTCTCTGCCTTCTAATAAATTCTCATTCGCTCTCTATACGTTTTTAGAGAAATGCGTGATTATTTTTGGTGGCTAAATATATAAAAAGAGTGATTTGTTGCGAAAATTCAGTGTTGGTGCTGGTGTCAGGGTCTGTCGAGATAGAGAAACATTAATGAATAATATTATATTCAGCTCGTGCGTGAACTGAACCCAGTACTTCTGCACTAAAAGCAGAATTTATTTCCACAACACAGTGATGCTGGTGCTTGAAATTGCTTAAAAAACTTAACTATAAAAATGTATTATACTGTGAGGAGGCCCTTTAAGGCGTGTAATGTTGCGTCGCGGAAGCGTAGATTTGCACCAGCGTAAACATTTATTTACACAATTAGTGGCCACTTTAAAAACTCGCCAATAAGCGCGTCAATCAAGCAATAACAAAAAGTAAGGAATACCTAAGCTTGGCCTTCAAACCTTTAACATGACAGCGATATCCTGTCCCTAGTGCGTACATCTAACACCTAATGTATGAAATCTTTTCGAACAACCTATGCACTCACTATGTGGCCTGAAGGGAATGGGTACAGTAACAAGATAGCCTTTTGCACTGGGTGAAAGACTTTAACCTATGAAGTCATTATGATAATCGCATGTTCAGAGTGAGTGAGGGAGTGAATAAACTTTTGTTGGGCCCACCAAAGCGCGTGAATAAATTATGGAATAAGCCAGGTGCGCGTTTTATTGACCTATTCTTACGCCCGACAGCAGTTTGCGCTTGTACCACGCAATATCAGTGCAATATTTTTTGTGTTGCGAATCAGAGGACGCGTGTGTTTCCAAGTAGTGGAAGTTATTTTCAACAGTTTCGAAAGTTGAAAGTCTGTACGCCACGTGGTGTGAAAACAGGTGAACTAGAAGCGATGTCCCGAATTCCTGGGTATGTCAAATGTATTCCTGTTTGCACACCTCACAGCGAATCTTGTATAGTACATTGGCTGAGTCACAGTTAAGGTCATCTTTAATTTTGTACACAAAGTCTGAACAAGAGGATCCGGCCCTATGTGTGGTCACCATGTGTGCGCACACCCTGCAACGAGGTTTGCCGCATGGTCTATAGCCCTGATAGTGGTCGGATTTGTGTATTTTCGCCCTGAACAGTAAGTCTCTCAGGTTTTTATTTTTTCGGTAAACCACTTTGCGGGAAGTATGTCTAAAAAACAACAGAGAGGCGACGACACTCTGTTTAAGTTTACTGATGTGGGAGCTTACATAAAATTGACTCGGGAGGTGGCGGCAAAGTATGTGAGGATCAAGTTTGCCCCTGACGTTATATCTTTTTTTCCGCCTTTTTCTCGCTTTTTGATTCTCTATCCAAAGAGCGTGCGCACTCAATTGCATTGTCTATGATTTTTCTGGGGTACTTTTGACGCAAAAAGGCTGCTCTAAATTCCTGTGCGTGGTTGTGGAATTGCATAATTTCAGAGCAAATTCTTCTGTATCTGTGAGAGAGTAAGGAACGTTTGTTTTGCAGTGATGGGGGTGGCTGCTGCGTAAATGCAGATACTGTTGGCGGATAGTTTTTTTTTAAACACGGAACTAGGCATGATGGTGCCACTGAGTGATACAGTGACATCCAGGATGTAAACAATCTTTTGCGAATACGTGTGCGTAAATGTTATCGAACAATGCAGCTAGTTCAAATCGGAAATAAATTTGGAAAGATTATGCTCATCACAGCCCACACAAAGAATATATTAACAAGGAAGCGTCAGTAGAATATCGCTTTGAGTGGAGAATTTTTCAGCAAAGAATCTCCAAACAGACCATGAATATATTTGCGTATATTGGGGTCATTTTGTTCCCCATGACAGGACCGTTCACTTGCAGGTAATGTTCTTAGCCGAATTCAAAGTTAAACAATGAGTACATCATTTAGGAGCACATCTAAAGCGTTTTCATTGAATTCACTCGCTGATTTACTTTTTCCATAGGTGGCAATTCAACTACAACCAGCAATAATAACTTCAACAAAAATGGGCAGCGGCAGCGAAGCATTATCTTAAAAGATGCATCTGTTAGGTTTACGTAGGTCGTAATGCAATATATAGTACAAGTAGAGCAGCAGGATTTAAAAAGTAAGAGCAAGCGTGCCTGAAACAGTCAAGCTTAACGCAGTTAGAAACAGAAGAGCTTGGCAAATACGAAGGGAAAAAGAGATTAACAATTCAGGACAAGAATGATAAGACATTGAAGTGAGATGATGCGTGGCTGGCATTAAAATATTCCACCAGCCATCCTTCCACAACGTATATGTATAAACTGCACCTCTCGTGAAACTCCCCAAAATAGCACCGATGTCACCAATGTAGTTAACCTTTCCAGCAAATCTTTGACACCTGCGCAAAGAAAGCTGCTATCAAAAGGTCTAACATTTTGCACCCCCCCCCCTTTCGGCAAAATTGATGAGTTTAAACTTTACCAAGATTTGGACAACTTTGCCAGAACCTTGCGGCTAAAAAATATTCTTATATTCGCAGCAGCACGCAACAAAATAAATTTTCAGATAAATCATGGACTCTAAGCGAACAGCGAGACAAATATCTAGACTTGTACACTTCAGCCGTCCAAGGCGATATAAAAAGGGAATATGAAAAGCACTGAACCTTTTGCAATTATCTGTTCAAGGAGGAGTGGGAGGTTTTGTGCAGTTGAAGTAACAGCCAGAGCATCATTGTAAAACCAGCTCATAAGGGTGCTGCTATTTGTACTCCAAAGGACTGACTACATCAAGGAAGGGTTTTGCCAACTGGCACATGAGAATTTCTATAAATAACTGCCTTGTGATGAGACAGATAAATAATAAAGTAAAATTAAGGCCTCATTATTCTCATTACGTAAAAGAGGTAAGATAATGCATCATATGCCTAAAATGAAGACACCTGGCAACTCGTCTCCTAGGCGCTTCTATTTACTACCCAAAATTCACAAGATTAAGAATCCCGGCTGACCAATAGTTTCCAGCAACGTCACTGCATGCTACTAAAGAATCTCCAGCTTCATTGACTCTCTTATCAAGCGCATCCCACAATGATTCCCATCATACATTAAAGATACCGGCTAATTCTTTTTGAGAAGTCTCAAAACATTTAGTATCTCTAGAATGTTGTTTGGTCACCATGAATGTCTGATCACTGTACACAAACATTCCCCACACCAAAGAAATCGCAGCCAATGGAAAAAAAAAGTGCCGCCATATCCACGAAGTGAATGATGATGAGTGGACGAAGCTCCGGAGGTAAACCTGGTAAACCATGAATCCTCTGTACATTTTGCCCACTCGGTTTTATTACATCGCTCCCCCTAGCGTACGTCGCCGCACTAAATCGAACGATTGCCTTCAACCAATGACACGCGCCATATGTGACATCATTCCTATTTTATAAGATCTCGCGTCTTTCATCAACTGCAAGTACCGCTTTCTAGTTTATAACATCTTGCATCTTTTCATCATCAGCTACAAGTACCACCATCTAGTAAACACTACAAGAACTAAACGAGAGGTGGCTACATACAGGAGACGGTACTGCCATCTAGTGAACACTGCAAGAACTAAACAAGAGGTGGCTACATACAGGGGACGGTAGCGCCATCTAGTGAACACTGCAAGAACTAAACTAGAGGTGGCTACATACAGGGGACGCACAGCCCACGCCCTAAGGAGCTTCGCCCCTAAAAGTAAATCGATGAGTGAGTTCGATGAAAGCACTCTATATGTGCTCCTAAATCTTGTACTTAAACATAACAACTTTGAATTTGACCAAAAACATTACCCACAAGTGAAAGAAACTGCCATGGAAACCAAATTGGCCCCTAAATACACACACGCTCAGAAATTTTTGTGGCCCCGCCGTGGTGGTCTAGTGGCTAAGGTACTCGGCTGCTGACCCGCAGGTCGCGGGATCAAACCCCGGCTGCAGTGGCTGCATTTCCGATGGAGGCGGAAATGTTGTAGGCCCGTGTGCTCAGATTTGGGTGCACGTTAAAGAACCCAAGGTGGTCTAAATTTCCGGAGCCCTCCACCACGGCGTCTCTCATAATCATATGGTGGTTTTGGGACGTTAAACCCCACACATGATGATGAAGAAATTTTTGTGGCCTTTTTGGTGATTCCTTTCTTTGAAAGTCCCCCATTCAAACCGATAATCTACCGACGCTTCTTTGATCATATATTCTTCGTGTGGGCTGATGTTAAGCATAATCCTTTCAAATTTATTTGCGATTGGAACTCCCTGCATCCTTTGATAACATTCAGGCACACGTATTCGCAGAAGAGAGTTCACTTCCTGGATGTCACTGTATCACTCAGTGGCACCATCATATTCACTTCCCTTTATAAGAAACAAACTGCCATCAATATTCGCGTTTGCACAGCAGCCAACCCAATCAGAGCAAAATAGGTGCTTCTTACACTCAAGCCCACAGATACAAAAGAATTTTCTCTGAAATGGCGCGATTCGACACCCACGCTCAGAAATTAAGAGCAGCCTTTTTGCGTCAAAAGTACCCTGAAAATTTTTAAGCAATGCAATTGAACGCGCTCGCTCTTTGTACCGAGAATCAACAATGCGATAAAAAGGCAGAAATAAAGATTTAACGTCAGGGGCAAATTTAATCCTCACATACTCCGCCACTGCCCCTCAAGAGAAATCTACATAGGCCGCCAATTCAACATACCTGAACAGAGTAGTCACTTTTCTGTCGTTTTTCAGACTGCTCCCAAGGTGGTTTACCGAAGAAATAAAAACCAGAGAGACTTACTGCTCAGGGCAAAAACACATAAATCCGACCACTGTCAGAGCTATAGACCGTGCGGAAAACCTTGTTGCAGGGCGTGCACACATGTTGACCACAGATACAGCCGAAATCTCCTGTTAGGACTTTGTGTACAAAATTAAAGCTGACCTTATGGTGCACCAGCTCTGTCTTTAATGTCCTCATTCTCTCGCGCCTCCATTTTTATTAGACCATGCACCAGCTAGCCCGAGAACGTGTTTTAGTTTTTGATCATCATCAAGGCACTCGAAGAACAAGAGCAATAACAGTTCTGCTTGGCGCCAGTGCGTGCCACTACAGATGGCTACGCTCTGCGTAGATTTGCTTGCGTTATGCCAATCAATTGTATCAATGACAGCCCGAGCACCTAAAGTGCTGTGCACTTGAAATTATTCTGGCATCACTCCTTCTTTGACTGACACCATGGGGCTCGTACCGTCATCTCACAAGATGGTTGCAGTGGATTCAAAGCTTCGAGTAAGGAGCAAGCCACATGCTTTCGCAATGAAACGCAGCTCTTCATTTAAATTGCCTTTGGGAAGTAGTTACGAAACGCGCGAAAACATGGGACACAAAATAACAAGAACAAAAATACGGGCGCCAGACTTACAACTAATTTTATTCACGTCGACTCACACCCAGGCACGTGCTCACGAAAACCAGGGCATAAAAGACACAAAGTTTCGTTATGAATTGTTATATAATTACTCATTTATTTATCTATATAGAAAAACTTCAAAGACCCTCGCTGGGAGGGTATTGCATAGGGGGGTGAAGTAAAAATAGGCATTGCAATGAACGCTCATCAAGCATAAAATATTACAAACAAAGAGCATATGATATGCATAATAAAAAGCAACACCCAAAGTCTGTTTTAAATTAGAAAAGAAATATTTCAAAACGCAGCGAAAGATACCAGAATAGCGTAAGGATAGACCGCAAAAAAATGAAACGAGTTATTGACAACAGCACAGAACGCTAAACATCGTTATCATTTCTTAAAGTTCTATAAAATTTGAAATGTTTTCTTCATATGATATCCACGCTATGTTTACAACTCGTTCATTATTCAAACGTGCCACATTGCTGTCTTTCGACTACTGATTCGTTCATTCTCATATTAATTATGCCATTATGTGAAGGTTACCACCTATAGCTTTCATTTGCCTTCTCTTTAAGTATTACAGAACCAATTATTATGAATCATCATTAACAGTGGACGTTTCTCTAACGATAAATGCCTATTCCATAACGTCTTAACCATCTCAGATCTCCTCAATCACAACTTAGGTGTAACATTCTATAAGTACATAACCAAGGCACTACGTCGAATCTGATATTCATCTACTGACCTTGCTGCCTATAGTAATACTGGATTTGTGTGTAACAATAACGTTCTTTTGCCGGAACGACAAACTAATATAGATTAACTGACGGCTAAATTTTCATCAGTATCATCACGTAATACACTGTTTCTATAAAGAAGGCTAGAAACTTGCATCTAATAAAGACAAAACTAAAATTACACTTTATGCATGCTTAGTACCACTATTGCTTTCCACAGCTTCACTTTGTTTTGATTTCCACATTTTATGTATTACAGGTTTTAGTATTCCTTTTCATTTGCGCTGTTGGCATTTTTCATTGTTTCATTCTGCTTGTTGTGCTTATAGTCATGGAGTTTTGACGCTGAAAAAGGTAGAGACGACTTTTCTAAATGAAAGGAGTTTATTTATTGGGCAGAACTTATGGCCGCGTAAAAAATGTCTGATTACAGCAAGACATTGGCACTAATGGCGGTGAGAAGAGCGTCGACCGTCGATCAACTGACAAGCGGCGAATCGTGTTGGCATTTATATACTTGCCATCGAAAATTCTAGCGTTATCACTAGCGGCAGCGTAGGTTTCAGAATAACCTGAAAGGTTTGCCAAGTAGGCGTGATATTAACAAAGTGATGTACTACAACCTCGAAGCTTCTCTAGCACCGTAGGCACGGTTTGCGCTGAACATAGCTGCGGGTTTTAGATTAGCGCACCACGAGCCCTTGCGGCGTAGTCGCTGCCACGGCGAACGCGTCATAACGCGAATCGGCATTCGGGTTCGCGGACCGCACGCGAAAAATTCGAAATTGCGTGCGGTGATGGCGGCCCTCATGTGACCCGCAAGCACTGATATCGAGGCTACGGGTGGTGATGGCGGCCCGCATGTGGCCCGCAAGCGCTGGTTTCGAGGCTACGGTGTCGCTGCGATTGTGCGTTGCGATTGGCAGCAGGGCGAACGCTATTTTAAAACTTATAAGGGGCCCGCTAAGCCCGCAACGCCCTCAGCGCTTGCAAACGGTATTCTAAAACTCCCAATGTAACAAGGCGACAACAAATCTGGAAAAAAGGAACATGGAATTGCCCCCTATGAAAAATGCATTGTCCTGATGGTTTAACCAAAAATGAAAGTACAAAACTAATGCAAGAAAGTACAAGCCATAAACTACAATACAGCAGTAACAACAACAATAATATACACTGTTTCAGCTGGTTAACACGCATGAAACAGCTTGAGACACTCGACATGGATGACTTCAGGTCATGGTCGGCGCCGTTGAGAGTTCGTAATGCCGTCGGGGACAACTTGGTAGTCGAGTAGGCCGAGACGTCGACTACCCTGTAATGTCCGAAGTATCGTCGCAGAAGTTTTTCACTGAGTTCACGTAGGCGTATCGGCGTCCATACCCAATTACGTTCACCGGGCTTGTATTGCACAAAGCGTCGTCGAGGATTTAACGGCGGCTATCCGTCGTCTGTTGGTTCTTGATGCAAAGATGGGAGAGTTGTCAGGCCTCTTCGGCGGGCTGAAGGTACTCGCTCAAATCGAAGTTTTCTTCGTCAGTGACGATGGGTAACATGGTGTCGAGCGTCGTTGCTGGTGTCTTCCCATAAGCCAGTTTGTACGGCGTAATTTGCGTTGTTTCTTTAACAGCGGTGTTGTATGCGAAAGTCACGTACGGAAAGATGTAATCGCTCATCTTGTAGTCGACGTCGACGTATTGTACATGGCCAGTAAGTCGGCAACGGTCTTATTAAGACGCTCGGTGAGGCCATTGGCCTGTGGATAATGGGCGGTGGTCCGACGGTGACTTTCCTGGCTGTATCTATCTGTACCTGAGTTAGGCCCACCGTAAAGGCCGTACTTCTGTCAGTAATGGGGACCTGTGGGGCTCCGTGACTTAGGACAAAGCTTTGGATGAAGAACTTTGCTACCACGGTGGCACTACACTTGGTCAGGGCCCTTGTTTCGGCGTAGCGCGTGAGGTAGCCGGTACAGCCATGATGATCCACTTGTTTCCGGAGTTTGACGTCGGGAATGGCCCCAATAGGTCCATTCCTATTTGCTAGAACTTCCGGTGTGGTGGCTCGATGGACTGTAGAAGCCTGGCTGGCCTAGTCGGTGGTGTATTTCGTTGTTGACAGTCCCGGCATGTCTTCACATAGCGAGTGACGTCGGCGGAAGTGCGTGCCGAGTAATACTTCTACTGTATTCTTGCGGGCATGTGAGAAGCACCCTGGTGTCCAGCCGTTGGGTGGTCGTGTAGAGCATCTAAAACTTCTAGACGTAACGCTGAAAGTACTGCGATGAAGTAGTTGGCCCGAAGAGACGAGAAGTTTTTTTTAGGAGAATGCCTTTCCGCAAGAAAAACAACACAACTCCTCGCTTGAATACATTTGGAACAACGTCAGCCTCGCCCTCGAGGTGTTCTACTAGGCTCCTGAGTTCCGGGTCAGCTAGCTGTCGCTCAGCGAAGTCGTCGGCACTTATGGCTCCCAGAAAACAGTTATCATCATGTTCGTCCTTCGGCGTTGGTTCGAAGGGGGCGCGTGACAGGCAGGCGGCGTCAGAGTGTTTTCTTCCAGACTTGTAAGCGACAGTAACGTCGAATTCCGGAAGTCTTAGGCTCCACAATGCGAGGCAACTTGAAGGGCCTGTCGATAGCGTTTCTGTCGATTTTCAGTCGATAGCGTTATTGAATTTGATTTGAGGTTCATAACAATACCGTGAAGGTCCAACAAGTCCATACCAAGAATGATGTCTCTGGAGCAACGTTGTTGGACCACAAAGCTTCCGGGGTGAATCCGGTCATTATTGGAGACTCGCTGTGCAGAATTCTGCCGGCGTTACTAAGCGACCTCCAGCTGTCCGGATCTTCGGGCCTTCCCATGCGGTCTTCGCTTTCTTCAAATTTGTAGCGAACGCTCCGCTGATGACGGAATAGTCAGCTCCGATGTCGACGACAGCTGTCACATTGTGGCCGTCCATAAGAACGTCGAGGTCAATAGTTTGTTGTTGCACGTTGCAGTGAGGCCGTGGCGTTGGGTCACGACTACGGCGGCTTGTTCCGATGATTCCGTGTTGCCTCATTAGGTCGTCTTCAATACGTGAGGTTCTCGTGTCACAGCTAGGTCGTAATTATGTCGTTTTCTGAAAGTTTCGTTGTGGCGTCATCGTCGGCGGCGGAGGATCTTCGGTAGTTCGTCAAACAGCAACCGCCCCTTCATCGGTTGCTGCCCTAAGTTTTCCGAGGGATGTGGGCTAGGCTACCTGCCACAGATTGTTTCTGTGTAGAGCTGGCGGTGCGAAGAGTTGTAGCAGCCGGCAGACGGGGACGTTGTTCTTGCCACCGTGTTCCGGGAATGTAGTCAGCGCACCCAGCTACGGACGCGGTGCGCTGACGGCGAATCCCCGGACCGCCATTTGTCGGTACTGGCTGTGGCGGTAGGTGTGGCAAAACTCCCCGCAGTGGTAGCATAGCGGGCGGTTGTCAGGGTTGTGCCAAACGTCCGTTTTCCTTGGTGTGAGACGCTGGCCGAGAGGAGAACGGTAGGGCGCCGGTGGCGGCGGCGTCTGGCGCCGGAAGTTTGGCGGAGCTGTGTCTTGGTGTGGGTGCGATTAGGGGACGTAGCGTCAGGCAGCAGCAGCGTAGCTCGTTGCTTGCAGCTGAGGCTGCGGTGCTTCGGAAACTCCGAGTGATTTCCGAACTCCTTCGCGGAATTGTTATGCAATTTGGTACACTTGAAGCTGCGATAAAGGCAGCAGCTTCCGTAGCTCCTTCTGCACGATATGTTGTATAACATTGCGTATGTCGTCAAAGCCGAGGGTGTGAACAGCTGCGCCGTCTTGCATCAATCGGCGATCATACTACCGGGCTCAAATTTACAGTGTTCTCGGTGGTTGTAGCTTCTCTTGGATTGTAGGCAAACTCTGGAACTGATTTGGGTGGGTTCTCTGGCAGTCCAGCGAAGAGGTCTCGATTTACCCCTCACACGAGCAAATGGACCTTTTTGTCCTCAGTCATGTCAGGGTCGGTGAGTCGGAACAGGCGAATCATTTCTTCCGCAAAGATTATGACGCTTTCCTTCGGAAGCTGCGCCCGTCTTCCGAGCACAGCAGCGGCCCTTTCTTTTCGGGCGACACTCGTGAACGTTTTTAGGAATGCGCCGCGGAACAGATCCCAGGCTTGGAGTGACAACTTGTTGTTCTCGCACCAAATCCTCGCCGAGTCTTCTAGGTAAACGTAGACGGCGCATCTTTTCCTTTAAGTCCCACCTCTTTAAGGCGGCCACTCGGTCATATGTCTCCAGCCAGGTATCCGCTTCTTCACATGATGATCTGTGGAAGGTTGGTGGCTCTCTCGGCTGCTGCATGACGATCGTTGCGGGCGTTGGCAGAGGGGCAGTCATAGTGGCCGCTGTAGTAGTGATGGCCTTCAGTTTGCGAATGTTGTCAGGTAGAGCCCCGTACTCTGGATGTAGCCCTCACTGCCTGCGGCTAGCTCGCTGATTGAGGTTGGCTTTAGTGTCCTCTTCACGGTGTGGGCTTGGCTCACGGCTGGAGGGGACACTACATGGTACTACATGGGCCGAGAAGCGCCTCCACCAGATGACACGGAGTCGTGACGCCGACAAAGGTAGAGACGACTTGTCCAAATGAAAATTGTTCATTTATTTGGCCGAACTTGTCGCCACGTAAAGAAATGTCTGATTACAGCAAGACATTGGCACTGATAGCGGCAGGCAGAGCGTCGGCCTTCGATCAACTGACAAGCGGCGAAGCGTGTCGGCATTTATACTCTTTCCATCAAACATTCTAGCGTGATCACTAACAGTGACGTAGGTTCCAGAGAAATCTGACAGGTTCATGAAGTGGGTGACATCTTGATTGATATGTGGTGTTTAACGTCCGAAAGCCACCATATGATTTGAGAGACGCTGTAGTGGAGGACTCCGGCAAATTTGACCACCTAATGTTCTTTAACGTGCACCCAAATCTGAGCACACGGTCCTGCAGCGTTTCTGCCTCCGTCGGAAATACAGCCACCGCAGCCGAGTACATTAGCCACTAGACCACCACGGCAGGGCTGGGCGAAATCTTAACGAAGAGATATACTACTGCCTCGAAGTTTCTCTTACACCATAGGTGCGGTTTGCGCTGAACATAGTGTAACGTGGCGATATCAAAACTTGAGGAAACGACTGTGGCATAGTTTTATATACATTTAGTAATTTTTAATGTATTGCTGCCAACGCGTTTAGTTTACACTTTCGATTTTTGCTTATGTTGCCTGAAGTACTGTTCTCTACAATTTTCCCTAAACAGGAGTTCGAGATACAGTTCTCGACTTCGAGACTTCATAAGTACATGTAACACAGTTTGAATACATGTAAAATTTTTGTATTCATATAGATAACTAAATCTATTGTGGTAGTTCGAGGCACATTCTTATGTTTCCTTTAAAGGTTGGTTTTTGGTATGAAAGAATTATTTAAAGATCAGGTTCAGTATGTGCCTGACCATCAGAGAGTGATCGCGGCGAGCAAGAATTGCTAAAGGTGATTGAAAAAAGTCGTCGTGAAGCAGCGTAAGATGATAGATACTATGAAAAAAAGATAATAGAGCAAGTGTACAATGATGGGAAAGGTTAAGACCAGCACGAGTTTCTAAGGCAGAGGTGGTAGTGAAACCAGAGTGGTCAGAATAAATGAAGCGAAAAGCGCTGTTCAGCAGGGATTCTATGTTATCAATGATGTATGTTAGATCCGTATCCCATATGGCTGAAGCGTACTTCATTTTCGGGCGGATAAGGGTAATATCTTGGAAAAAAAAGCTAAAAGTCAACACTCGGTGAAATATAGCCTCAGGAAGTACAGCCGTGACTACGTCCGTCTAGAGCACGCGAGCAACCAGCTGTCGCTTTGCATGGCGAAACCTTGGGGCAGTATCGGGCTGTGAGGTTTTCAGCCTGACAATTAGACCACGCATGCTTCTGATGCACCATTTCAGAGCCCGAAACTGCCTCAAGGTTTCACCTCGCAGTGCGAAAACCAGCTGTTCGGGCGCTCTGCACAGACATGGCCGCGGCTGTACGTCATGACGACGTAACAAACTAGTGCTCTCCAGAAACGACAGAAGACGCAAACGCGAAAAAGAAAAAAAAAGTCATTATCAATCAAACGTGATGTTTTTTTTACAAACTTGATATTATTTATACGCAAATATTTGGCATGTTCTTTACACATAAAAACAATTTATTCAACACAGCTTACGTGAATGTTTTTCTTGAGCCGCACTGTCATAAACAACATCTACGATTCGCACCGATTCGTGTACTCGCCATACCAGCATGCGACAAGCCAAGGCACGACAACGGAAAGGTTTCGTTGACATCGGCTACTTCGGTGTATAGATGTGTGACACAGCAGGTGAGGCACGTTTTCAAGCGAAGCTTTTGAATGACATGTTGTTGGGCTAGTTGGGTCATTGATTCAGAAAAAGGTTACAACTGCGCGAATAAGACACCATGACCATGTGAAAAATTAATAACACGCCCACGTACGTTGCGCTTTGTGTGGGGCGTGTTTCTATGTTTCTTACGTGTGTCTTCTTCACGTAGTTGTCACCTTTTTTGAATCTTGTGACGATGGCCAGGTTCGCTAAAAAACAGTTGTGGCTCTATGCTGCGGCAAGACGTGAACATTGCCCAAGGTATACAGTGTAGCAAAGCATTTCTGTGTGATGGTCTTCTCATTTTGTGCGTTCGACGTGCTCAGCCTCTACCTTTCCTTAGAATAAAAAGAAAATCGCAGCATATCCACGGAGTGAATGATGATGAAAGGGGTGAAGCATCCGTCAGCCCATCCGTGCTTGCGTCCATCCGTTCGTTCTTGTTTTCGTCCGTCAACGCGATCATCCATGCGTTCATACACGCGTCCGTCCACAAGTCCTTTCATCTATCTGTCTGTACGTTCATGCGTCCATTCGTTCATACGTCCGCGCGCCCATCTATCCGTCTGCTAGTCTGTCTGTCCGTCCATTTGTCCGTGCGTGCGTGCGTCCATCTAGTGAACACTACAAGTACCGTCATCTCCCATTTCACATCTCTTGTGGCTCATGCCCGCTCTAGGGCGGGTATGTGCTACCGGTGGCTACTTCTACCACATACATCGGAAAATGTACAGACCCACACCTTAAGGAGCTTCACCACTAAAACACTGCGGACACTCCGACTCCTGTCTCTTTGATTGATGCATAGAATTGACTGTTTGTTCCTAAAAAAACAAGCACGATGAATAAAGCCATAGTGAATTATTACAACCTGCATCTCTGTTTATTACAACATAGTCGAAATAGAAATTACGCCATAAAAAGAACAATTTTGAACTAATAAAATAAGGAATCGCTAAATCGAAATGACAAACAACAGCTTTGCAATTTGGGCGAAAAAAAGTGGTATGAAATCATCAAATTTTGCCATAGCCAAACGTTGGTTGTGCACAGTAATCCAAAATTTGTGCCAGTGAAACCGAAACGGGAAGCGTAGGCCAGTTGCTCTCACCAACCACCAGTTGCGATATGACCAACTGGGCCGCTGGCGTTTTTGGGAGTGTCCATTCTTAAGATGCTTTTTTTATTTCTCTGTAGTAATATACGCAAAGTTTTGTACATTTCGAGGGAGCATGACGCAGATTACGTTTTGACATCCAGAGGGAGTGGTTAGCCGCTGCAAAAATGTGATTAATGTGATTGTTCCAGGAGAATTTGTATTGGGGGTGAAGCCCTGGATATTTGTATGACGTGATGGAGTCTACAAGTGCGCGAATAAGTGTATGTGTAGTTAACAAGCAGCTAGAATTTTGTGTAAAAAAGATGCGTTTAGTCTTTGAGTGATTTAGCCTAATTTGTAATGATGAACACCATGACTTGATGGATTCGAGGTCAGATTGCAGGGCTCTGTGGTCCTCATAACTTCTGATAGTACGGTACACAACGCAGTTGTCTGCGAACAATCTAATTCGAGCATAAATGGCATTCTGTAAATCGTTCTTAAATATCAGAAAGAGCAGAGGGTATAGCACGCTCCCTTGGGGTACACCAGATGTGACCTGTGCCATTGAAGAGTTAGAACTGTTTACGGGTGAATATTTGATTGATTTATATGTGGGGTTTAACGTCCCGAAACCACCACGTGATTATGAGAGATGCCGTAGTGGAGGACTCCGGAAATTTCGACAACCTGGGGTTCTTTAACGGGCACCCAAGTCTGAGGCCATTTACGGAGGTGAATTGGACGCGAAAGCAGACAGTCTTCAATACACGCTACAAGCTGTGAGTCAGTATTTAGATTCGTTAATTTGAGCAGCTGTCGTAAGGGATAAGATAAAACACCTTCAAGAAGTCGAGAAATAACGCGTCAACTTGAAATCCGATGGCCATGAAGGCAAGTAGGTCGTTAGTAAATCTTGCAAGCTGAGTGTCACATGTGAATCTCTAGCGAAAATCGATCTGCTTTTTGGAAATTACGCTGTGACACTCGAGATAAAAAAAAAGATCAGTGAGTGAATAACATGTTTTAGGAGCTTCCAGAATGTACAAGTCAAAGAAATGGGTCTGTAGTTAAGGGGATCGGAGCGAGTGCCTAATTTGAATATAGGTATAACTTTAGCTTTGTGCCAGGTGTGGAACCACTTGCGAAAAAAGCACACGAATAACTGGACAAACACATCAAGATAATTTTCTTGAGAATTTTATTGAAAAATCCAAAAGGCCCATAGTATTTTAGGTTGGCTACTACGGAAAAAATTCCATCTTTACGAATGACATTTTGAGGCACACAATAATAATGGGCTGGTCTGAGAGGGGAAAAACGAATACTCGAGTAAAAACGAACGAAAAGCATTGTTAAGAAGTTCAGCAGAGTGTACATAGTCGAGTCGGCCATCATTAGATTTTGTTTAGGAGGATTTAAGACGTCAATGTGGGTTAATAACGCTGCAAAATTTGCGAGAGATATTAGTAAGCATGGTGGGTAAAACGCTGCTGTAAAACTGATCTCGTGCGGACTTCAGCTCTTTTTGATAATTGTTGTCCCTTTCTTTGTAGGTTTCTCATGTAGTTGGTAGGTTGTTAGCACGACCGGCTTTATAAATAGCGACCTGCGCACGCGCCCTTCTCCTACGGGGCTACGCGGTCCAAGAAAAGCCGCGATGTTGACGGCGCGTCTCACCAGGGGGCACTGGGTTTAATCCTCAACTTCGTGTCGGCTGCTACAGCTACTACGACAGCGGAACGCGCGAGATTGTGTAAACCCCGTGCCTTTGCAAACATCAGCTGTTTTGTTTTTTGTTCTGCCTACCATGACGTGAAACAAGACAGTATATACCAACTTCCAACCAACCAACTTCGAGGAAACGTAGAAACGTCAGCACTCGTAACGGTGGCTTGTTGCACGGGCCCGCAACCTGGGCTAGCTTTTCCTGGCAGCCTAGACAACATTCTCAAAGAATGTTATGCAGTGCCATGCTGGTTCTGTCTAATGAGGTATATTTAGCAGGTCCGCGAGGTGCACTCCGAAGTGCAGGAAAACAAGTAGGCTAGGTCGGCTGTTACATTTTGTGCGCGTACGTACTTGTCACTTTATCCTTTCGAGAGTTCTTGCGCAACTTCACCTTCAATTGTGGCTTGTTTGATACGTAGGTCACACAGATTGGTGCAATGAGCTCGCTAACTTTTAAACTGTATTACGGTAGTTGTACCTGCATTGGCCGTCTCGTCAGATTTATCGCGTTTTATGCAGGTGACGGGAGCGCCAACAAATATTACACGCTTTTTTTTTCTGGGTTTTACGCGCTGTGCTTGCATTTGGGCTTCGAGGCGCACCGTAAGGACTACGGAATTAGTTCAAGGAAACTTGAACGTGTGACGAAATGAGGACACACCCAACTCATCTAATCCATGCATTCAAGCTTAGAGCAACAATAGATCACAACTTGCCAAATGTTTTATTCGTTAAATGACACACTGAATCACGAGCACATTTAGAGACAGTCTGGCCTTCAGAATTAGACCTTCAGCACCTTTCGCGAGGTGGGTTTCGTTTTGAGTGCCTTTTTCTTGGCGTTGGACACTGTGAGGCCATTGACGGTGTTAGACAAAAATGGCCTCATGAATTTCTGCAGAATTACGCTGATCAGCTTTGTTTTGTGTGGCACACTTTTGTCCTCGGCACAATCAAAAAGTGGGCTCTTCAGAAGTGAAGGTAACACGACGGCCGAGAACTTCTTGAGCGGCTGAGGTCCCTTTACAAGCACGGAAGCCACTCGGGAGGCAGCTTGCTCCAGGTGGTGGACAAATCCCACAAATGGTAAGGTGAGATAGGAGAGGCCTCCCCTGTCGATGCCAGCAATGAGGGCTGTGGTTGGGGAGCTGGAAGATGGAGCTTGCAGCTTCACCAGGCAGCCGGCTGCAGGTACGTCGGAAAGTCGGGAAAAAGTGTCGGGGCGGCATCGGGTTTCAGCCTTCGGTAATTGGTGGACTCCCTGTAGTCCTCTGGCCGGAAATGAAGGCTGCAGACTTTGCTCCGGTCGTTCGGAAGCCACGGCTGATTCCCTGGCCCTGTAAAACGAAGTGTCAACATGAAATGTGGTTTTCGCTACGCCCACAACAGACGCGTAGAAATCAAGCTGAAACTGAAACCAAACACTCAATATTGTAATGCAGCGCGTCGCCGCTGCACGCAATCGACCGTCTAATAAAGGCAGATCGTACTGTTCTCACACGATCCGGCGCTTCCTAAACATGCGTAGGAGTTTGTTTAGATTACTTCGGATTTCACACCTTACCTTCGGCCTGTCGATGAATGTTCTTCAGCCACAGGTTCCGCACATCCGTGACCGGGAACTCGTGGAACGATATTCCTCGTGATGCGGCCGTGCGCCCGCTTGATTTGCAGAGCGGTACGCAGCAATAAACCATTGCGCAAGTTGCACCGTGTAACTACTTCGCCCAACTTCTTTCAACCATAGCTAATAGTTGAGGTAATACCAAGAGACGTGCATGCAAATGCACAAGCAAACGCGCCGATCACCCTCGCCCGGCAGCATACGCAGTCGCGAGGATGGGAGACGTGGATGGATGGATGGATGGATGCTATGAGCGTCCCCTTTATAACGGGGTGGTGACAAGTATGCCACCAGGCTCGACAAAAAAAAACTTTTTTCTTTTTTGATGTTGGCCTAATGCCTCTACTTCGATAAATTCTATCTTAATGGAAAAAAAGGTAAATTTTCAGCTTAAGTTCTCTGCCTTTTACGGCACACTGTCCATATTTTATTTTTCCAATATTTATTTTTGTCCTTTCTCTCTAATTTTCTGCCACCAATACTCTAACCGTGTCTGACTTATTTCAATCGCGGGTGTGTTCAGCTTTCCATTGTTGTCCCTAAAACCCAAGGCTTCCTGTAGGCTCGTGCCCAAACGTACACCTGGGTGGATATCTCCACATTCAATCAGAACATGCTCCGCCGTTTCCTTATCTTTCCCGCAGCATGTGCATTGTTCTTCTTCTTTACTGAATCTTGCTTTATAACTACGCGTTCTAAGGCAACCCGATCTCGCTTCAAACAGTAAAGCGCTTCCCCTTGAATTATCGTAAAATGCCTCCCTCCTTATTTCATTTTTGCCCTTTCGGTAGTTACTCAAAGCCGGTTTTTTCTCCATAGCTGCCATCCAGTAAATCCTCTCCGCCTCCCTGACTTTTCCCTTAACGCTCTTTGTTGACATATGGCTTACAATACCAGCCGTATATTTACTAGTGAGTCTTCTAGTTCTTTTTCTCCACTGTGTGTCCACGCTCTTCCTATACAAATAACGGAACACCTTCTCTGCCCATCTACTCTCCTTCATATTTCTTAGCCTTTCTTCGAACCTTATTTTGCTCTGCGCTTCCCTCGCCTCAAAACCTGCCCACCCCATATCGCCCTTTACAGCCTCGTTTGTCGTCTTCCCGTGAGCACCCAACGCGAGGCGTCCCACAGTCCTTTGATTTACATCCATTCCCGATTGCACCTCTGCCCTCATGCACACCACTGAGTTCCCAAAAGTAAGCCCTGGAACCATTACACCCTTCCACAGACCTCGAAGCACCTCATACCTATTGTATCCCCACAACGCTCTGTGCTTCATTATTGCCGCATTCCTCTTTCCTTTTGCTGCCGAGGCTTTTTCCTGTACCTCCATGTATCTATCACTCTCATTTACCCATACTCCAAGGTACTTGTATTCACTTACCCTCGGTATTTCTTGGCCTTGTATGGACACCGTCTGATCACAGGGTTCATTGAATACCATCAATCCACACTTCGTTACACTGAATCCTAGTCCAAGAGCTTCACCTTCCCTTCCGCATATATTCGCCAGCTGCTGTATATCATCTCGACTGTCCGCAAATAAGACGATATCGTCCGCATAAAATAAACCTGGAAGCTTCTGCTCAATCATCATGCCGCCCTGTTTGTGTGACAGATTAAAACCAATGTTGCTACCTTCTAGCGCTTTTTCCATACTCACCATGTACAGCATGAATAACAGCGGAGACAAAGGACATCCCTGTCTCAGACCCTTGCTAACCTCAACGTTCTCTTTGCTACGCATTCCTTCCCACTCTATGCAAACTGTATTTTCTCGGTATATCTCCCTCAAAAGCTGTATACAGTCGTCGCCCATGCCCATTCCTTTCAATATATCCCACAAAATTTCCTGATTAACGTTGTCGTATGCCCCAGTGATGTCTAGAAAAGCCACGTACAAGGGCCTATTCTCTATTTTAGATATTTCTATACACTGAGTGAGAACAAACAGGTTATCGTCTAACCGCCTGTCGACTCGAAATCCGTTCTGAAGTTCTCCCAAAATATCGTTATGTTCGGCCTATGTTTCTATTTTCATTTTTACTGCTTGCATCGCCAGCCTGTATAGTACCGATGTAATGGTTAGTGGTCTATACGAGCGAATCTTGTCCTTTTCTCCCTTGCCTTTATAGATTAAGTTCATTCTACTTAATCTATAAAGGCAAGGGAGAAAAGGACAAGATTCGCTCGTATAGACCACTAACCACTAACGTGAGGATTAAAAGCAGCGCCACGGCTTGCAGCGGCGCTGCAAGCCGTGGCGCTGCAAAAAAAAATCACGGACACGGCGCTGGTGGCGGATGCGCAGGTCGCTATTTATAAAGCCGGTCGTGGTTGTTAGCAACTACCAGCCCATAAAAACGCTCTTTCTTACTATTGGCCCTTCGCAATCGCACATAAAACCAAAGTGCACTTTTGCTGCACTTAATAAATAGTCGGTATGCTTGGCGCAATAAGGTTAATGAGGGTAGATATGAACAGCGCCTGGTTCTGTACAATTTAACGGAAAGATTCAGCTATCAACTGTTCGAAAAAGGAACCTAATGCGAGGTTTTTCTGATCTAAGTTACCCTGTTTAACACCTGATATCTTAGAAACAGTTTTTCTTTCAAGAACACCGTGTTATAACACAGCCGGTAATATTATTACGGTCGGCAAGACAAGTGTAGTGATATTTTTCTGTCTATCAGGTCACAATTAAAAATTTTTTAACATGACTCGTGGGATGTTATGTTGCTGTGTAATGCAGTTTTTAAGCCACGTTTCTTTTATAAGAATTATCAAGGCATCAGATGATTCGATAAGTGAGGAGAGGGCGACACTTTTGGTTTTAGTGCTTTTTTATGTTGGTATATAAAAAGCAAATGTTATTCAAACGCTTCGGGATAGATAGCAGTTTTGGTGCGCCATAAGAAACTACGTGATCGTCTGAATTATGTCATTTGGACGAAGGCTCTAATACGAGCACCACCCGATTGCAAGGCGTGTCCCAGATGTATTCGTCATTTTAAAATGTAGTTTATTGAACGACAAACAAATATGGTCACCCTGTTTTTTTATCGTCTTTGAAAACTGCCACAGTCTACGTCGTCTTGATAAACTAATCACGTGAGAGATTAAGACCGCCTCCCTTCAGTTTGTAACAAGATTAACAACAGATGCCACATCTTTTTCCTTAAAAAATTCGGCTTTAATAGGTCGGCACTTGTTATTGAAAAATCACCCCAAGCGGTGAGCGCTATAAATAGAAGTGTCAACAAAACCAAGGTTTTACGTACAAAAGTCTTTAAAGGAGCACTGACATCAAATTTACTCATGTCAGGATTTTTACGTGAACGAGTAGCTATTGACCCCCTAGTAGCGATTCGCGACCTCAAAACGCATCTGAGGTACAAATGAATATTTGTAATGGTTAATAATATATCCGCTATCGATCGTGGTTTAAAATGGGTCGAAATCCCGCCAAATTTAGTGCTGTCAGCGCTACCTCGCGGCCACGTCGACGCAGCTGCACAGCTGATGCTTCCTCCACAAAAAATGGTGACGTTATGCACAATGGCCTTTCGTCTGCTAAGAGCGCACGTGCAGTCAGTCCAGCTGTTTCTGTGATGATTTAGACGAAAGCCCTTCCATGCGTTTTCCATCGGCTAGGTTAAATAGCGCCAACACTTTCTTTCCCTTTCGCTTTACCCCGGCCTCGAGAAGGGGCCTCATACTGCCAGTGAAACCAAACTGGTTCGCGAACACAGGATTTACAATGTAACAGCCCGGCGGAAAGTGAAGTGAGAAAATTCGGCAGTTCTTCACATGCGTACAGTCCCTCTGTCTGTTGGCGCCTACGAAGTCCTCTCAAGAACTTCGTAGGCGCCAATAGACAGACGGACAATAGACAGAAACGAGTTGCCACTCATAGACGAGTGGCAACTCGTCTCCCGGTTTTTCTCTGTGGTCAAGTTCTTTTTCCTCTCTAACGGTGATTTCGAAAAAATTTCTACTGAAGGAAGCTGCTCAAAACGTGATGCCGAGCTGAAGAGAAAAAAATTAGGCTCGAATCAATCGCGACTGTGAATTTCGAGAAGGTTGATTGATTGATTGATATGTGGGGTTTAACGTCCCAAAACCACTATATGATGATGAGAGACGCCGTAGTAGAGGACTCCGGAAATTTAGACCACCTGGGGTTCTTTAACGTGCACTCAAATCTGAGCACAAAGGAATTTTGAGAAGGTTAAACAACAAGCGGTTAAACTTTTGAAGAAAGGTGGTCTAAAAAATTAGCCTCAAGTTTGAAGAGAGAAAAATACCTAGGGTTAAAAAGGTTTTGTTTTACAGAAAAGGCTCAGAAGGAAGGGATGGAATTTCAGAACATTTTTTCTGAGAAGAATTCGCGGCGGGTGCTTGTTTTTTTTTTAAATTTTGTGCGATGTGGGTACCGACACCAGCGTCGGACAACTACATCGCTGCGTGAGACCTGACTTGTGCTCTAGTAACAGCTTTTGCTGCCAAAAAAAAAACGAGTACCAATGACACAGATGGGCTCAAACCCAGGTCTGCTATGGGTGTCAGCTAAATATTCTACCACTGATCAACGCCGGTGCTTGGGACTTGTTGCCGAACTTGCCTTAGGCAGGCTTGATGTTGAGAAAGCAATCATGTTAATATGCCTTATAAAGCAATGTAAAGCAGCGAAAAAACAAGCAGTCGTCGCACAATGCGAACAGCGTAACGAGTGGGTCGTCTAATGCTCGAACCCATTAAAAAAGGCTACGCGAGTGAAATATCTGGGTGTCACGCTTACAAGCAATTTAAATTGGGAAACTTATATAGATAACATCTGTAGCAGTACGCTAAAGAAGTTAGCATCTTTAAAACGTAAACTGCGTCGCACTTCACCTTCTATAAACTAACAGCTTACACCGCGCTTATCAGGCCTAAGTTAGAATATGCAGACCTGGTCTGGGCGCCGTATCAAAAATACGTAAATAAAAAATAGAGAGGATCCAAAACCTGGCTCTGAGTTTCATTTATTCTAGCTACTCTCGTTTTGTAAGCGTCTCTGCCCTTCGTGAGAAGGCAAATCTGAAAACACTCGCTCATCGTAGAATAGTCTCTCGATTAAAATTCATCTATCCATTGTTTCATTGTCGCTCAAAATTCACCCAATTGATACCCAACCCGCCCGTGCGCTTTGACTGTATTCATCATAATAAAACAGTTAGACAACCATTCAGTCATCTGAATGTTCATCAGTACTCATTATTCCCTCATGCTCTTTCATTATAGAACAAGTTACCTCAGGAGGTTGTTAATGCAGACACGACACAATCATTCGCCCACCTCGTCAATGACCTAACACTTGATTTTTAGTATGCAATATAATATGTTCCTCATTAGTGCTGAGGTTTTTGTATTTCGGTATAAATGCCTATATTGCTATATATTATTTATATTTTCCCTGTTGTTGAGAATTTCCGTTTTTTTTGTACCTAATATTGTACTTTCTAATATTTTATATTCTTTTTTGTCACTGACATTTGTTACCCACTCTTGCATGGGCCCGAACAGGGCCTGCAGTAATTGTAAATAAATAAAAGCTGGTTTTGTTGAGCTAGGAGCTGCGGCAATACCCACTTATGGCATAATTTTCATCGCCGTCACTCACTTCGCGAACAATTTGCACAAAAAGCATCATCATCATCATCATTATCGTTTATAAACCTTTAAGGGCCCTGAGCAGGGCATTACATAAGCGGGGGGGGGGAGGTTAATGATTCCGTGGGACGTATGATTAGCCAAACTATTACGTACCCTTCAGAAATGCAGAAAATACATAGAACATCACTACTAATGATCGCTGTAAAAAAGGGTGTTGACACAAGATAGCGAGCGAGCGAAAATTTAAGGCATAGGGCAATTACATGTAGCTATTACAAACGATTGAAACAGGTGCTCATGATTATAAACAGTTGTAGTAGTTGTAAAAATGCATAAAAAAGCACGTAGCATTAAAAGTGCGTAGCTGAATTTATCTAAGAAAAAAGCGTGCCTAGGGATTGCTTAAACTTTTCTCAGATAATTTCAAGGGAAATGACATCAGGAAGGCAATGCCAGTCTTCGATAGGTGCCGGCAGAAATGATTTTTTTGAAAGAAAGGATCGAACCATGAAGGCGTTGAACGCTGTTGGAGTTGAACAGGTGGCGAGAAGTTCGAGCGGGTGGAAGTAACAGTGTTCCGTGTAAGTGGGAGAAATTGTGGTATAATTTGTGGAATATGACAAGTCGGTAGATTCTACGTCTTGTTACTAAAGGGGGAAGTTCAAGAGATGATTTGACGAGCATTACGCTAGCGTGTAAATAATTCGATGAAATAACACGGGCATCACGACTATGGACGGTCTCAAGAGAGGCGATCAAGTATTTTTTGGTAGGGGCTTCAAATGTCAGAAGCATATTCTAATTTGCTTCTAGCATAGCTTTCATAAGCCAATATCCCAATTTCTGAAGGATACAGACGCAGGGTTCTTTCCAAGTAAACTAAGGTCCTAGACGTATCAGTTACAATATTTGTGATAGGCCCAAACCATGACAGTTTGCTGGTAATGAAGACGCCAAGATATCAAGATATCGGTAAGATGTTGTGTGAGATTGAATTGAAGAATTAAGTTGGTATTGATGTATGAAGTTACTCTTTCTGCGTGAAACAACCATGAATTTGCACTTTGAGGCACTAGTTTCCGTGAGCCAACGTGAGCAACATGATTCTATTAGGTTGAAATCATGATGTAATGAAAACTGGTATTTACTGTTCGCGATTCGACGCCAGACAACGCAAATGTCCACAAAGAGGCGAAAAGATAACGCTATACAGGATGGCAAGTTGTCGATGAATATAAAAAAGAGAAACGGGCCGAGGACTGATCCCTAGGAACGCCAGAGATAACTTGCACGAGTGCCGAAAGCTTGCCGCCGATCGCTGTGAAGTGGAAACGTGCTATTAGAAAACTTTTTATCCATGATAAAATAAACGGACCAAGATTTAGATAACTGAGTTTAGCCATGAGACGCCGAAGATCCACACGATCATATGCCTTTGAAAATTCAATGTAAATGACGCTGGTCTGACAGGAGGAATCCAAGTTCAAGCGAAGGTCTGTGGTGAATTCTAACAGTTGTGTTTCGCATGATAGTTCACAGTGAAAGCCATGTTGCTTGAGGAAAAAGGTAGAATTGTTATACAGGTGACTGGCGATAAGGAAATCGATAAATTTGCATGAAAAGCATATCAGTGATATAGGCCGGTAGTTCGACGGGTCAGAGCAATTACCCTTTTTGAAAGCCATAGTTACCGTTGCAGTTTTTGAATCCTAGAGAATTTCTCCTTCAAAAGGAACTGCGAGAATATTATCTGCAAGATTTGACTGGACACTTGTTTGGTACTTTTGGGAAATTTCGCAGGAATATTGTCAGGACCCTGACCACTAGACGTTTTTAGTTTCCCGATTAAACACGAGATCTCCTCAGCCGTGATAACTACTGGTGGCACTACACTGAAGTTTAGGTCGAGAGCCGCCGGTACATCATCAGGAGGTTCGGAAGTGAAAACAGATGAAAAGTAGGAATGCATGGCATTTGCTCACTGATGTAGTAGGACGTCAGAGCCATCTGGATATACAAGCGTAATGTAGTGGGACCAATTTCTGGTTTTAAAATGTACGAAATTTTTGGGGGTTGGCACTATTATTTTTTTAAATCCTAATATTGAAGCTTGCGTTTCGAGCACCTCAAATGACTGATATATTCTTGCAAACAATCACAGTATATCTTCTATATAGAAGCAGATGATGATCTTTGAGCAGCACGATACAACCTTTTTTTTGCGTGAAGGTTTTCTTAGCGAGTTAGAGTACGAAGGCTTGCTTGCGTCGCCTCGAATACGTATCAGAAGGACATGACCATCAATTAAACTTTGAGTCTCGTGTTTGGAAAGCAACCAGTTATCGTTAACTGACCTTGATGGAACAGATATATGAACACATTCAATGTAGAATTCTAATTTGCAAATAATAGCAGAAAAGTTCACCTTGTTATATCTCCTAATGTATTTATATACTGAATGTTTCCTTTATATCGAAATAGTTAGAATAAATGTCACGGCTTTGTGATCAGTTAGTTTCATGGCAACTGAAACCGAAGAAATCAAGTCAAGATTCGAGACCAGAACACAATCAAGAATGTAATTACCGCGAGTGGGACAATGTATGGTCGTAGTAAGGTTGTACAAAAGGGCCAACTCAAGGAAGTCTTTCGATAACCGCGAGGATGTAGTTAATGTATTCCACTCTATGTCAGGAAAGTTATATAATTGGCAGGGGAGAACTGCGAAGTCAAATTGAGTAGAACCAAGCGCAGTCCTCTAGTGAAGGAGGGCTCACAGATCGAAGGGCAGTAGCACGCGATAAGTACGTTCGTACAAGTTTTGAGGCACATCTTAACACAAATAATGTCTAGGTTACAGTTTAGGTGATATTTGAATGAACTAAAACCAATACCCCACCCTCCTTTCGTGTAGTTCAATCGCACCTACAAATATAGTAAACGGGGTAGTGTCTTGCAGTAGTTCATCATTCTCGATGTCCGGGGTTAGCCATGATTCTATGAAAATAGCAAGATATCGTTGTTCTCAAGAAGAGCCTCAACAATATCTTTTTTGTAAATAACTACGAACATTGGAAAGTATGACTTGAAAATGGCGATAAGTGGTTTTGAAAACAGGGGAGGGACATGCAAAAGTGCAAACAGAACCTCTTTATGGCAAAGTACCTGTTAGTGCCTATGATTTAGATTCAATGACACAATGATTTTGGGCGTCATAAACAAAACGCCTACCACTAGCGATCGGTTTGTTGAATCTTGGAAACAAGCCCGTGCTCCTGTGCATAAACGATGTACCCTTAAGCTTTCTGCCTCAGGAAAGAATGTGAGATTTGTCTTTAAATTCTGACACTTTCCCGATGATGGGGCGGTGCTTACTTCTCTGGCATCAGCCTAGTCGATGGGCTCTTTCAATGTTCTTAAGATCAGGTTAAATGTCCAGTTTATTAGTACAGCAGGAAATATTCTGTGCCTCTGACTGCTCCCAAGACTCGCCAGCCACGTCACTGATACCGAAGAAGACCAAGTTGCAACGCCGCAGTCTATTCGCCCAGTCGTCGAATTTTTGAGTTAGCGCTTGTACTTCCGATGTAAGCTTGAAGATAACGCAGCTGGCCTCAGCGCCGTGGATGGGATAGCAAGTTTTGTTCGTCTCTCCAGTTTGTTCTAGCTTGTCGAAGGGGGTGGCAAGGTGGCCAAACAAGCAATCGGAGTTTGACTGGGCAGCGCGTATTAACGTAAGTTCACTCAAGATGCCATTCTGGGCCCTTTTTCAAGGCGGGAAATAGCACTATAGGTTGTTTCGAGGGTGGGAGCAGGGTTGGAGCAATTAGGAAAGGCATTCACTTCAATATCTCTCGACAATATCAGCAATGAGCCCACAGCATGAGCATTTATGACAAAAGAACACAATCGCTCGCCAAACACAATACGCCACTGGTCAAGCATGTCGATGGGACACTACACCGCTAGTGGGAATCGACTACTAGAGCGATACCAAGATGCCTGTGGCGAGTAACTAACCTACTAACCTGCACGTGCTATAGCCTATTCAATAGGCCACTATCACGCAAAAAGTTCAATAGGGCTTTCACTGATTTTCCGTGCGAAGACAGATAATGTCGCCTTTCAAGCACTGACTGTTTGAACAAGGGTCTGTCGTTAAGACGAGCTAACGCAGGAGATAGCTGCCGTCTTTGCACGCTGTTACGAGGGCACTGACAGAGAACGTGCTCTATCGGTTCATCACTGCCATTTCATTGCTATCGTTTCAGCACTGTCTTCCATGCCCATTCGGAAGGCGAAACCTTTCGTGACAGTGACATCAAGCCACAGTCGGCAAAGCAACGTTATCTCAAATCGAGATAGTCCAGATGGAGGCCGATGTCAATGTGACTGTGTTCTTTACGGTGAGGTGCCCCAAACTGGCATCCAGCGAAGGCTGCTTTTGCATATATGGGATTTCTCCTTCGCAGATTGTTCTCTGTGGTAGGGCGAGGGAGGGGCTGACGACCATTGTTGGCGGTAGCAGCAGAACTGCACAGTGGACGCTGTCACCAATCCGAAGTTTCTGTGACAGCTCATCGATTCTGTCCCCGATGAGGGCAACGGTAGCGTCAGTCAAGGCCGAGGCCGCGGTGGCCCATAGAAGGGCAGCCTGCATGAAGACGAGCATTTGCGTGATCAAGTTTCTTGCGTTGAAGTACCTCGCAATAGTTTGGCGGATACAACGCTTCTCAGAAGAATGACGAAACATAGCATAGCGAATGCCGGCCTACGCTAAAATTTGCATTATAATGCCACAGTGGGCATCAAGCAAGTAAGCTTACAGCAGTTACTCAATGAGTGTTTAGAAAAGGCTACAAAAGGCTGCTCTTGTAGCTTTCGCTGTGACTGTGCTCCGCCTTCCGCGCAAGCCTGGCGTTGTTAACGCTCGCGGCGCACTTTCGCTTGTGCACAGCCTTACTGCGTTTAGAAAAATAGTTCAGCAAAGCGTCCAAACAGGCAATTTTCGAAATACCGCAAGCTGCAGCACTTCTTAAGTGCGTATACGTAATAGTTCAAAAGTCCCGAAAAGCAGTGCAATTCTTGTAGCTTTAAGCATGTGCTGGCAAGCACAGGTTCAACCTTGTAGCGCGGGTATACAATTGCGTGCCGTCATCATTCGCGCCTTAATCGCATGTTCGCGCCTTAATCACAAATTTGGCCTACAATCTCTGATTCACTCCCCGACTAGATGTGATATGAATGGGTCTAACACATTAATCGACCATGTACTGTCGAATATCTTTGCTGATTCGAAGTCCGGGGTTATTGACTATTTATTCACCGACCACTATCCTGTATTTTTCTGTCTTAATGCCTGTATTCCCATAAAAAATAAGCATACTACCAAGACAGTATTCAACTCAGCGGAATTTGTTGAGATAGCGCGTAATGCTGACTGGGACTTTGTTGCACAAGAAGAATGTGGCGAGGGAGCGTTTAATGAATTTTACACAAAAATAAGCGCATTCATTGCAGAATGCACAACCACAAGTACTGTCATACATTGGTTTCGCACGCCTAGAAACCCATGGATAACTCCTGGTCTCTTGCATTCCATATCTAAAAAGGAAAACATGCTAAAAAAATTAAAGTCTCAGCCTTCAAACAGCTCTCTAAAAACGCGCTTAAAAAGATATTCAAGTCTACTTTCAATGCTGCTCAAGAGGACCAAACGCGAGTATTATGAAAAACAAATAGATGAGAACGGTAAGGATACCAGGAAAAACTGGCAGCTAATAAAAAAATTCTACAACAGCAGCGAGACCACATGCTTATCAAAAATAACGGTTGATGGACATTCCCTTTCCGAGCCACTCGATATCGCTAATGCTTTCAGTGATACTTTTGCATCAAATTCCCCTGATTCACTAGTTGACCTTCATTTTCCCATTCTATCTCGTTCACCTCAGTCTTTTACTTACGTCCTACATCTGCAGACGAAGTCTTTTAAATCATGTCATCTCTTAAAACCAAAGGGCCAGGCTTAGATTCCATTCACCCGTCTAAGATAAAGCTCGTGGCACGTGAACTGTCTCCTATTTTAGCTGAAATAATTAACAAATTGTTCAAAGCAGGTGCATTTCCTGATGCTTTAAAGGTAGGAAAGATAACACCTGTTTTCAAAAAGGGCGATCGTTTGTCAACTAATAATTACTGTCCGATTTGTGTACTTCCTTTCTTTAGCAAAGTAATCGAAAAGCTTTTTTACTTGCGTTTGACGTGCTATCTGCTTAAATTTAACCTACTCTCTCCCCACCAATTTGGTTTTCGACCTGACTACTCGACAGAGCTCGTTTTGCTCAGCTTTACTGACCGAATTAAACAAGCCATAGATGATGGATTACTTACTGGGGCAGTTTTTATTGACCTCACGAAGGCTTTCGACACAATTAACCACCGGATCCTTCTGTGTAAACTTGAATCTTTCGGAATTGTGGGTCCCGCTTTGCAGTTCATTCGCAATTACTTAACAAATCGCTCACAGGTAGTTTATGTCAATAACATTGCGTCATCTGCTAAGCCAGTTACCATGGGCGTCCCTCAAGGTTCAATCTTAGGCCCTCTTCTATTCCTACTTTTTATTAACGACCTACCTAGTTCCCTTAATCATACTAACTGTCTTCTTTACGCCGATGACACTACTATTTTTACATCCCAGAAAACAACTGCTGAACTTGAAAGTAGCTTAAACTCCGATCTCTGTAATATTTATCAATGGTGTGTTAACAATTATCTTTATATGAATCCCTCTAAAACTACATTTGTGGTGTTTTCATCCGCACAGAACACATTTCCCTCGCCAGTTTCTGTATCTCTTAACAACCATATTATTTCCGTATCGGATCATGTGAAGTTCGTAGGCGTAATACTAGACAAGCATTTGAAATATAACTATCATGTACCTTCAATATTAAAAAAAGCTTCTTTTGGCATTCATGTTCTCATTAAAGCCCGCCCTTATTTTCAGTCACGCATTATTTTATCATTATACTATGCATATATTCATAGCCATCTTTCCTATTGCATTTCATCCTGGG
The DNA here is from genome assembly GCA_013436015.1 of Rhipicephalus annulatus. Taxonomy (NCBI): domain Eukaryota; kingdom Metazoa; phylum Arthropoda; class Arachnida; order Ixodida; family Ixodidae; genus Rhipicephalus; species Rhipicephalus annulatus. The sequence goes on from WOVY01015291.1 coordinate 119,921, forward strand.
GTAATACATATGCCAGTCACCTGGAGCCCCTTCTACATCTTCAGAAACGGGCACTACGTCTGACCGCCTTCGCTCCATATCAATCGCCTTCTACGCCACTCTTTATTTATTTTTCCGTGCTTCCAATTAATCTTTTATTCACTCTAAAGTTAGCTATATTGATGTACCGCCTCATTTATCATGGTCTATGTGTGTCAGGGCTATCCACACAACATCTTGTCAATACTAATAACACCAGGTTTTCAGCCTGTCACAATTTCCTTCTCCCTAAAGTGCGTGGAAATTATGGAAAACTAACTCTTTTATTTACAGGTGTATCCGTATGGAACAACATACCACTTTAAAGAAAGTTATGTCCCACATTCTATTCGTTTCGCAAAATGTTTAAAGAGTACCTAATCACAAAACGTGTTTTAGGGGCGAAGCTCTTAATGGCGTGGCTTGGGCGTCCCTCGTATGTAAACACCAGTGGCACATACCCGAAATAGGTATAACACTTGACCTCCAAGGTGGTGCCAGTGAGAGATTTCTTCTGTGCGTTGTTTAACAATAAAAAATAGTGCTCAATGTACATGCCAATGGCTGCTAATGGGGAATGAGAGACATGAGCATTCGGCTTTTAGTCAACGCGCACGCTGCTATCCCCATTAGCAGCCATTGGCATGTACATTGAGCACTATCGGACAAGAAAGGGATGCTACATTATACTCGCTGGGTGTAACCTCCTTAGCTTCAGAAACGTTTAGCGAGCGTTGAGCCGCAGTGCCATGAATACAATGAACTTGTATATACCATGAATGAACTCAAGGTGGTTAAAAATGAGAAGTAGATACGAAGCGCAAGCCGTAAGAAAGTAAAAGCCGAATTCCCCTGTCTCTCACTTCTCATTAGCAGCCATTGGCATGTAAATTGAGCCCTATCTGACAGGGAAAGGTTGCTACGTTATACTCGCTGGGCGTAACCTCCTTGGTTTTCGAAAGGTTTAGCGAGCGTTTGGTCGCAGTGCCATGAATACACTGAACTAGAATATACCATGAACTCGAGGTGGTTAAAGGTGGGAAGTGGACCCAAAGTGCAGGCCGTAAGAAAGTGTGCGTGTGCCACCTCTCGTTTAGTCCTTGGAATGTCCGCTGGATGGCGGTGCTTCTATATGGGGAATATATGATAAAAAGATGCGAGATGGTGGGACTTGGAGTGTTGAATAGATGAACGAACGGACACACAAACAGATGCATGGATGGACACATGAACGGACGCAGGGGCGGATGCATGAAAGAACGCAGGGACGGGCGCACAAACAGACGCATGGACGGTCACACAGACGGACGCATGGACGGACGAATGCTTCGCCCCACTCTCCATCATTCACTCCGTGGATATGCTGCCATTTTTTCTAAACTCTGCCGTCGTGCCTTACTCCTAATTTTAGTATTTCTTTTACTCACTATACCACTTGCTGTTACACAGAACTTTTCTTGCCTTGTTGTTATGAAATTTTAACCATTCTTTGTTTAATTCGTACAAAGTGTTTTTCACTGCTTGCTGCATTGTTATCGCACTTGACTTATTCTCTAACGGAGGTCCCCCCGACAGTTTTCTAACTTCGGGACCTCTTCTGTTCTGTAGAATTTTATTCATGTAAATGTATGCATTCCTGAAATAAAGTTTGATTGATTGATTGATTGATTGATTGATTGGAGGTGTGTTCTGGCCTGGCAGCGGCGTGCTTATTATTCAAACTGAAATAGAAGGTGAGAAAACACCAGCAGCATCTCATGAGTAGATTGGGAGAGAAAAAGATTAAATTGATTTTTATTAGTTTCGGTGACACATTTAGAGCACAAAAATTGCCCGCAGCTTCCCTCGGGGGAACACTGAGGAGGATGCGGAGCATATAATTGGTTAACGGGGTGTTAAAGTGCGACTTACTTGGGTCGATGGCTAAATTGGTTAACGTGATGGTTGTGAAATGGGGTGTTAAATTGCGACTTACTTGGGTCGATGGCTAAATTGGTTAACGTGGTTGTAGGAGGGGGTGTTAAATGAGTGAACACGTACACACGTATGCGAAAGGGCGGCGCTGGTCGAAGGGACGTCGATCATTGTGTTTGTGGATTCGTTGGCATTCATTTCACGGCGACTTCGGACGTCGACGGGCCGTACAAACCAACCAACGAGCGGCAACTGAGCGAGCGAGCGCCGACCTTGAGTATATATACAGCGCGACGGCGCATGCACTGTCAGATGTTGAATGGTCTCGAAGGAGAAGCGCGCGCGCGGCACAGTTGGCGACGGCGCATGCGCTGTCAGCTGTCGAATGTTCTCGAAGGAGAAGCGCGCGCGGCACAGATGGTGGGCGACGGCGCGACGGCGCATGCGCGCGCGTCAGCTGTCGAATGTTCGAGAAGCGGTGCGGACGGCGCGGACGGCGCACTACAAGGCGCGAGTATAAGATGCTTCCGCATCTAAAAGAGAATGAAATGAGGGAAACGCAAGGAGGTTAACCAGGAATCGAAGCATCCGGTTTGCTATTCAGCACTAAGGGAAAGAGGATGGGGAATAAAGATGAAAAAGAAAACGAAGAGCAAAATAGACGCGCGAAAGAGAAAAGAAAAAAAGTGAGCTTGAGTGCTATAGCCTATTCAATAGGCCACTATCACGCGAAAGGTTTAATAAGGCCTTCACTGATTTTCCGTGCGAAGACAGATTATGTCGCCTTTCAAGCACTGACTGTTTGAACAAGGGTCTGTCGTCAAAACGAGCTAACGCAGCAGCTAGCTGCGATCTTTGCACGCTGTGACGAGGGCACTGACAGAGAACATGCTCTATCGTTTCATCGCTGCCGTTTCATTGCTATCGTTTCAGCACTGTCTTCCATGCCCATTCGGAAGACGAAAGCTTTGATGAAAGTGACATCAAGCCACAGTCGCAAAGCATCGTTGTCTCAAGTCGAGATAGTCCGGAGGGAGGCCGATGTCAACGAGACATGTACAACCTATGCAGTCGCGTGTGCCATAAGCACTCAGCATTCCACAGGGATTTTACTTCTTCATTAGCTATTTTTCGGATTTTCACTGCAGCATCAGCCCTTGAAAAAGGAATAGATTCTTCTTCACTGTCTTTGTCTGCTGATCGAGCAGCTGCATCGGCATGTTCGTTGCCCAATAAGCCGCAGTGGCTTGGAAGCCAATGAAACATGATTTAAAGTCCTTCGTCGAAGAGGTGGTGAGTAACTCTCTCATTTCCAACACTAGTGGTTCATGAGGTCTCCGTCAAAAGGCGAACACCAAACACTGAAGTGCTGCTTTAGAGTCCGTGAACACACTCCATTTCTTGGCTTCTTTGTGTCTTTGTATTACAGGCACCCTTCTCGTGCCTGTAATAATGATTACAGGAACTTTCTAGGTGTGTCAAACATGAGCACTGTATATTTTTTAAACACAACTCTTGAAGAAGTATTGTCTGTATTTATGTCACTAAAAAACACTACTGCTCGGGACATAGATGACCTAAAAATTAAGCCTAATAAAGCAGCACTTGATCTTTTGTTACCTGTTCTTACCCATCTGTTTAATATATGCTTATCTACGGGAGTTTTCCCAGAAAGAATGAAGCATGCGAGAGTTAGTGTCTTATACAAATCTGGTGACCGAAATATCTTTTCTAATTATCGTCCAATCTCCATACTTCCTGTTATATCTAAAGGGCTAGAGAAAATCATATATCAACGTGTCATGTCTTTTTGTGAAAAGTACTCTATATTATCACCGCATCAATTTGGCTTCCGACGGGGCATGTCCACGGAACTGTCCACGGAACTCATTTGAAAAAAAACTGTTAACACTGGGTGTTTTTATTGACTATTCCAAAGCGTTCGATAGAATCAACCACGAAGTACTCTATGCAAAATTACGTCATTATGGTTTTAGGGGAACCCCACTTGACTTTCTGAAATCTTATTTATTACGAAGAAATCAATCTATAGTTATAAATGACAGCCAATCCTCCCTACTAACCATAACGTCAGGTGTACCTTAGGGCAGCATATTAGGGCCCCTACTGTTTAATATTTATATAAACGACTTAACAAGTGTCAGAAAATATGTGGACTTTATAATTTATGCAGATGACACTAGTATACTTTTTCATGGTAATGATTTAGCTAAGCTTGCGGACTCAGCCAACAACATTCTTAACGACATCTTCATATGGAGTACTGGAAATTATTTATTAATCAACACAAAAAAATCCAAAGCTGTGGTATTCGCACCGGTTCAGAAGGCTGTCTGTTGTGGTTTGGATATATATCTCGGGCCCGAAAAAATTGAGGTTGTCAAAGAAGTTTCATCGTTAGGAGTAATTTTTAATGAAAATCTTAATTGGGATGAACACGTTAATAAAGTAACTAGAAATATAGCTAGGACGTGTGGTGCTCTCTGTAAATGTCGACGGATACTTCCAGCAAACACTAAACTTTTACTCTATAATACGTTGTTTTCATCTCACATAAACTATTGTAGTCTAGTGTGGGCAGATACATCTAAAGCAAATTGGAACAAAATATTTTTACTGCAGAAAAAAGCGATTCGTCATATTGCAAACGTACCATACAACGCACATACAATTCATTTATTCAGAGAATATAAGATTTTACCCATCGATCACATACACAGCTTTCACCTTATTATGAAATACAAACAAAGCTTGCTATCAAACAACACTTGTTTTCTTAAACTGTGTAACCTCAGAAAAAATACACAATCCTATTATGACATTCGGAAAACGCCTTCCTGATTCGTTCCTTATTCGCGAACTAATCACGGTTTGAGAAGACTTGAACACTGTATTCCAGCTTGTTTTAACGTGTGTGAAAATAAAAACATCGACATCATTAATATACATAAAAAACAACTTGAGTCATCCACAATGGCGGCGTGTAGTTTAGCTTCTTCTAGTTGTCCGGCTACAATACTATATGTAAAAGAAACACCCTATAATAGTGCTCGTGTGTAACATGGCATCCTATGATATTTGCTTTCGTTGACATTTTTTTTCGTTGCTTCTTTTACGAGTAAAACATGCAACATTTCACTCGTCAGTGTTTCCCTTGTGCACTAAAACTTGTGCTTTTCGCATACCCAGTGTTGTAAACGTTGTATAATCATTTTGTAATACTTTGGTAGCCGTTTAGCAACGTGTGCATTGTTTCATGATTGACCGCACGCTGTTTTCTTTTGTTTTTTGTTGTTTTTCTCTCTTTGTGGTTTGCTTATTTTATGTAAACTTGAAACTGATGTAGTATTGATGCATTTTCTTTTGATTTCCTAATTTCTTGAAGTTTTGAAAATCGACGTCAAATTGTTTTTTCATGTTTTGTGCTCTGTGGATTTTTGTAATGCCAAGTGAATAGGGGTAGGAGCCTCGTCAAGCTGCTAACATAGCAGCTTTTTGCTCTTATCCTTGCGTTTTCTTTTTCGCAACTCTGTGAAGAAAATGCTCAATAAAACTGAAACTGAAACTGAAACTGAAACTAATGACTTTAACTGCGGTATGAAGAGCAGCAAGTTCCGCAGCTGTCGATGACGTCTAGAGAGATAACCGAATCTTTGTCGTTGTCGCTGCTGCAGAAAAGATCGCGTTCGATGCGGGGCATGCCACCGTATCGAACGCGATCATGAGGGGGCATGCCACCGCATCGAACGCGATCATGAAAATGCCCTTCCTAATGCAGGTTGTTCTACTCGGGTTCATCTCGACTACATCCTGCGTTTTCCGGCTGCCCGAAAGTCCTCCCGGATTGCCTCCTGCTTACCTCACCAACAAGCCGCCACTTTTGTTCACCGACGAGAACGATAAATGTCAAGCCGAACCGAATCCGCCACCTTCAGTCGCCGACCACTTCATCGCCTGGCAACTTCGGACATCTACTAGCGCCGCAGCCCTACAAAAGCCGCCTTCGCCTGGATGCCAGTTGGGGCATGCCACCGCATCGAACGCCATCTTGAAAATGCCCTTCCTAATGCAGGTCAGTTACTTGCAACACGCTAATTCCTTTCGATCAAGTGATTCCTTTCTACTTGCGGTGTCGTGCCCCCCTGAAATCCTTGATTGCTGGCGTAGGTGGCGTAGATCATTGTGTCAATCATTGTGTTCTTTCGCCGTGAATGCCCATTTGGTTTGCCTTCTGCTCATTCTCGCGGGAGACATCGAATCTAACCCTGGCTCTTCCCCCACACTTGAAAGTATTGCTGAAGCCATCGCTCGCGTTCAAAAATCGCAAGACACAGTGCTCTCTGAATTGGCCCTTATCCGAGCAACACAATCAAACATGGAAGGCTTGGTCGATCGCCTCTCCTCCCGTGTTGACGCTCTTGAGCAAATTAACGCAGCCCGTGCCGCTGATCCCACTACCGAGAATGGTAATACCCTATCTAACCTTTCTTCCAGCATTAAAACGCTAGCCGAAAAATGCGATGACTCAGAAAATCGCCTCCGCCGGTGCACCCTGCTATTTTTTGAAATACCCGACGTCATTAACGAAACATGGGCCGAATCACAATCGCGTATATGCTCGTTTTGCACCGAAAAACTTGAAGTTCCAATTACTTCCGTAGATATTGAAAGAGCACACAGACTAGGCCGCTTTCAAGCCAATAAAAACCGCCCGATTATAGTCACCCTGTCCAGATTTAAGGATAAGGCTAGAATACTTTCCGCTGGCCCGAAACTGAAGGACTCGCTATTCTCTGTACGCGAGGATTATTCAGCGCGTGTAAGATTGGCAAGAAAGAAGCTTTTCTTGTATGCGCAGGAAAGCAAATTTGTGTCCTTCAAAATCCGTTTCGACAAGCTTATCGTTGACAAAAAGCCTTTCGTTTATGATGCTGAATCGGACAGAGTTATAGAACTGAAAGCATAGCGTTCACTGTGTGCTTCCAGGGTTCCGTCCTCCCCTCCTTTCGAGTCCATTCCAACTAGAATCGGTCCTCCAGTCTATCAAACTACATCTATCCTGCTTACGAATATCCGTAGCTATATGCCCAAAAAGGAAGCTGTGCAAACTCTCCTTGAGGACACCAGCACCGACATCGCAATCCTAATTGAGTCATGGCTAACCCCTGATATTCACGACAATGAATTACGTCACAGTAACACCCATTTCATGTCTCACAGACTTGATAGGAACAGACGCAGAGGGGGCGGTATTTTAGTTTTCGTGAAAGACAGCCTACCCTCCCAAACTGTGACAATCAGTATGAATTTTGAAATTCTTTGCGTTGAAATAATCCTTCCCACGTGCAAAAACATTCTTATAGCCTGTTACCGCGCACCCGACTGCGACCACTCTTTCACAGATGACCTTCAAAATGTTCTTTTTGATCTGACATCCCGGTTTCCTCACGCAAACTTCTTGCTTTGCGGGGACTTTAATTACCCTGATATTGACTGGGACAACTTGTGTGCTAATTCACGACAATCCAGAGATTTCCTGGAACTGTGTCTCCTTTTTAACTTATCACAATCAGTCACAATGCCACCTCGTGGCACAACCACTCTTGATCTTGTTCTTGTCTCCAACCCAGATTTAATTCAGTCAGTGTCATGCATTCCCGGTCTGAGTGACCATAATGTTGTATTGTTTTCATTGTCCATTGCCTTACCTTCGCGAAGACTTTCGAAAAAATTAATACGCGACTTTAACAACGCCAACTTCTCGACGATTAACTCAGAACTTAATACATTTTTGGTCTCCTTCACCCTGTCTGCTTCTACCCGAACAGTTGACCAAAACTGGTTATTGTTCAAGCGGAAATTATTAACCCTTATCGATAACCACGTCCCCCTTATTCGTGTTCCAGGCGATGCTCAGCGACCCTGGTATTCTAATCTCCTAAAAAAACTATCTCAAAAGAAAAAGCGTCTTTTTCGCGCTGCTAAAAACTTTGAGTCAATATCAAAATGGAACAGATATTTCGCATGCCTTCGTGAATACACTCACTTGTTGAAGCGCTCCAAAAAGAAATTTTTTCATGATGACTTGCTTAACATTGCCCGAACTAATCCAAAGAAGTTTTGGAAACTTCTCAACTCTAAAAATAATACGCACAATATATCCTTAACCAACTCCGATGGTTCTCACGTTCCTCTCCCACAGCGGGCGGACGTTATGAATACTTACTTCACTTCAGTCTTCACTTCTGAACCACTTCATAGTATTCCAGTCATGCCGAGATCTAATTTTTCACAAATGCCGCCCATTGACATTACCTCCGAAGGCATCAGCAATCTGATACAGAAATTAAAAATATCCAGCTCCCCCGGACCTGACAATATTCCTGCCAAAGTTTTAAAGGCTACTAATAGCATTTCTAGCAAATTTTTGGAGATAATTTTTAAACAGTCCATTTCTGAAGGTTTCATCCCAGATGATTGAAAACTTGGGAAGGTTGTACCAGTTTTCAAGTCTGGCAAGCGATCTGACCCATCTAACTATCGTCCCATTTCACTAACGTGCATCGCTTGCAAACTTATGGAACACATAGTATATTCACATGTTGCTCGTCACCTCGACGATCACTCTTTCTTTTTTCATAAGCAGCATGGTTTTCGTTCAGGGCTCTCATGCGAAACTCAACTTTTTGAATTTACGACTGATCTTCATCTTAACCTTGATTCGTCATTTCAGACTGATGTTATTTTTGTCGACTTTTCAAAAGCCTTCTATCTCGTCCCTCACCAACGACTAATCAACAAACTTTATTCACTTTCCCTCAATCCCCTGACCTTATCATGGATTAAGTGCTTCCTAACCCACCGGTCGCAATTCACTGTTATCGGTGGTGCCCATTCTGATACTACTCCAGTAATCTCTGGCGTCCCTCAGGGCTTGGTTCTCGGCCCACTCCTCTTTTTAATCTACGTAAATGACCTTCATTCCGGCATTTCATCAACGGTTCGGCTTTTTGCTGACTATTGCGTCATCTACCGTCGTATATCAACTCCCGAAGATCAGCTAATACTACAGCAAGATTTACACATCATTGATAACTGGTGCGCCCAGTGGATGATGAGGCCGAATACTTCCAAATGTAAGTTCATGCCTGTCTCACGAAAACACACTAACGTCATCCACCTGTGCTCATTAAACTCAACAGTGTTATCCCAAGTGGATTCTTACCGATACCTGGGCGTTGTAATTACAAGAAGACTAACCTGGACCGAGCATATTACCAAACTAGCTGCCGATGCCACAAAAACTCTTGGCTATCTTAGGAGACCATTGTCATTATCACCTGCAAACCTTCGCAAATTGGCCTTTGAAACTTTTGTTCGTACTAAAATGGAATACGCATCTGCAATTTGGAGCCCTCATCAGATATACCTTATTAACATTCTTGAATCCGTCCAAAATCGTGCCGCCAGATTCATCTCCGCAAATTACGACAAACGAGCAAGCATCAGTCAAATCAAATCATCCCTCGGTCTCCCTGTTTTGTCAGCTCGACGCAAAATGTCACGTCTCTGTCTCTTTCACAAACTTTACTACAGCTTTTCTCACCTACATGGCTCACTTTTACTTCCGCCTGTCCGAACATCTCGTCGCCTATTTAATTCCCTGAGTATCCAACGTCTGTTTGGTTCTACTAACGCTATTAATAAATCATTTCTTCCTACGGCTATCGATGAGTGGAACGGTCTGACGGATGCTATTGTCAGCAAAAAAGTTGCTTTTAAGTTTAGAGATTTTTTACTAGCTACCCTTGACTCTTAATCGCTGTTTGTCTTTCTTTGTTGTTTGTTCTCTGCCGCCTGTAAATTTTCGACCGCGAATTGACTGTTGAATATTTCGTTTGACATGCTCTGTTTTCTTTTTGTTTTTTGTTGCTACCTGTATGTTTTAGTAATTCAAAAACTGTAACCATGAACTGCATTTTCATTGAAGTTTGTACTTGGATTGTTCCCCCCCCCCTGTTATGTAATGCCCCGAGAGAGGCCCTTAAGGGTAAAATAAATGATGATGATGACCCTGTAGACCCATCTACTTTATTAGAAGCGTCAGTATTTAAGTAGTTATGGTGACTGTACTCTCATAAAACAAGAAAAGAGAGAGCTGCTTTAGCGCCGGATATGAGAGCCGAGCATTTAACCGTGTCTGGAACTGTGACACCATGGGCGAGTTGCAATTCTTGATGGAGTAGTATATTCCGTGGGTATGCGTGTACGATATGTCAAGACTGTCTTGCAAAATGAGGCACGAGGTCGGTCTTCTGGCGTGAAGCTAGATGATAGGCAGGGGCGCGAGTAAGATGCCTCGCGTGTGCTCTGAGCAGGTAGTCATTAGCGTTCGCAATTGTCTCAGCTGTTGACTAACGTTGCGGTTGTCCCAGACAAACTCGCAGAGCCATAGGCTGGATGCTTTCGAGAGTGCGAATGCTGGTTCAGCAGGTATTGGCCAACACAGGCAAGATGTATTGCTAATAGGCGAGAAAAAGCGTCTTGTACAATTGCATCATTGCATGTACTGAAGTGCCCCAGGTTTCTCGTCCAAGATACTTGGATAAGTTAGAAATGTCTGTCAGCCTCTTCTTCAAGTGGGCCACATGTGGGCTCCAGATGGGGTCTCTATCAATAAATGCACCTAGAGGTCTGTGCGACCTGCCATATGGTATGTCTTGGCCGTCGATAGAAATAGCGTATAGTCTCATTGACTTTCGACTAAAAGTAATCAATGCGCATTTCGCTGGCGAGATCTTTTGACGCTGTTAATTGAGTTACACTGATATCAACGTCGCAGCTTTCTGCAGACTTGCGCGGACCTGATGTCTTGTCAGGCCAGAAGCCCAGATGCAGATGTCGTCAGCCTACACAGATAGCTTGACCACACACGGTAGTCGTTCCACAAGACCAATGAGAACGAGGTTGAAGATGGTTGGACCAAAGATGCCACGTTGCTGTACTCCACGATGCGTGGGGTGTTGGGAGGTTGGGCCATCTGCAGTGTTCACAAACAAGGTCTGCCGTGGTAAATAACTGCTTGGCCAACAATAAAGTTAGGAATTTTACGATAAGGCTTACGGCGGCGAAAATAGGGGTTGCTTTACAAGGCGGGTGCTGCGTAAAATAGCGCCTGTGTATTTCATCGCTCCTCGGCGAGATTGCACAAGCTGTAGTTTTCTCGTGTAAAAAGCGAAAACTGGACATACTAGAAACGTTCCTTCGTACAGTGTTCAAGCACCAATTCAATGCGCCGTGTTTTTTATGAGGAATACCCTGTTTTCTGAGAAAACATGACATAAACTGAACAGACATCCGAGCCAGTCCGAATGACGATTTCCGAGCCGCTGGCTGCAGATATGGACGAGCGGAGTGCGCTAGTTTCGCGTTCGCTTCTGGCAGAGTGACTGTCACAGATGACGAGTGCAACTCGCTCACGTGCATGGTCAATGCCGGCATTTCATTACTTAATTCAGAATTATAAACTTGTGCATGCAGTCATACTTCAAAGGCAAAATAGATATTGTTACGGAGATGAAGTAAAGGAAGACGGAGGGCAGAAGGAGCTGACAGGAGCGTGAGTGTGCCAATCAGGCTGAAAGCTAGACTTCTCTTACTTGCTACCCGTTTCAAATAATTAGCTACACAGTAATTTCTCAGACTGTATGTATAGCCGGCAAGGCACTTAGAAACAGTTTTTGTTGCCTGTCCTTACTTGTTTTCTGGACAATACTTGCCGGATTTCATATGCCTCAAATTCTGGTTATACAGCGTTTTCTCGATGAATTGGGCATTCTAAATATTGCTCTTTCTTTAATCAGTACCCTTATATCTGCTGGTAAACTACAGTTTGATGATACCTTTTTAAAAAATTCAAAATTGATGCCGCTCATTTTTTAGAAGCTATACTCAGAGATTACCTAACACATACGTCACTGCAAGCAGTCATAGAGACTGATTCGTCACAAAGTGAAAAAATCTGGAATTTGTAGTTTTTCTTCTGCCCTAGATTGGTCTTTTTTGCTTTGCCGTCCACATTTTGTGCCCATCTTTGAAGCAGAATTTTTGGCGATAATTCGAGCTCTCCACAAAATAACGGCTTCAGTAAGTTCCGCAATAATTTTAGCAGATTCACTATCAGTATCTGCTTCCCTTACTGCAGATGAGAACTCGCATGCTCAGAGTGCTTTCAAAGCACTAGTTCCTCCGCATTTGAATGGGATCAAAGTGGTCAGGGTTCAAAGACAAACGGGCACATAAATGAATAAAATGGCAGATGCGCTGGCGAAGTCGTCTTAATATGTGCCTGTTATTGAGGTATTACCGGCCTCTAAATTCTTAATAAGCGCTAGATTAAAAAGAAAACTGCTGATAGAGGAATATACTGCACTTTCACGAGCAATCCCATTAGAATTCAAGCACTTAATGTATCATAGGAGTAGTAAAATACGTCAAACGCTAGGAATGGAAGTTGCAATTGCTAGACTGCACTGTCAAATTCCGCAGCCAAATTCATATTTACACAGAGCTGGTCTGGCAAACTCCCCTCATTTTCCTATATTTGTGGAGTAAATGAGACAAGTGAACATTAATTCATGTCCTGTAATAGATTCTCTGCTTTACTTCATGTCCTGTAGTAGACTATCTGCTTTACGCAAAGAGGTGTAGTTTGCCACCTTCTCAGAATAGCTTTAAAGGCGCAAAATGCGCTTTCTTTTGGGGCTTTGTCTCATGGCCACAGTGACGGGAAGATTGTGGACGCATTGCAAGAGTTCGTCAAAGGTTCAAAGAGGTTTAGGTGTTGAAATAATTATTCGATAGATTTTATCACTTTTCCAAATTCACTTTAAATCAAGGACGCCGCTTTGTCGCATTACACTGAAGATTATTTACTATTCTACCATTAAATTCGTCTTGTTGCAACTTTCCTTTTCTTTCTCGTAGGTAGAGTAATCTTAACCTGATATTAAGGAAGTAATTCATAAAAACTATCCGGTTCTTGGCCAATTCTCTAGTGTGGGTGTGCACCACGTTGTCAAGGATCTTGACTTGACTTGACATTGTGACGATTGCCTGTAGCTTTCCTTTGTGAATGCATCTTGTACAGAAGTCCCCAACCCCGTAACATATTGGTGAGAGGTGCTGGGTAACCATCAGGCAACGGAGCTCAGCAGCGGACGTCACATTGCTTTTCCAGCCTTAGCGAATGCTGAGTCCTCCGCGTCAACGCCAGCATCTTCGACGAACACGGCATCGCAACCATAAGCTATAACGCCACTTAAGGATCCCGGTACATTCTGCGGGACCGATGGCGTCGATAATGGCAATTGGTTGGCCATGTTCGAACGAGTGGGTGTGCCAAACAGATTGGATCCCACACTTCAGTTGGCAAATATGCTGTTTTACTTGACAGGCACGGCCAAAGTGTGGTATGAAAACAACGAAGAACTCACAAGCTGGGACTAATGCAAAGGAAACACGTGAGAGGTGTTTTGCAAAACCGCTAGTCGTAAGATCGCCGCCAAAAAGAAATTGACCTGCCATGCTCAAATTCCCACGGAATCATACTTCGCATACATTCAAGACGGACTGGCCCTCTGCCGATAGGCCGAAAGTGACATTACAGAAGGTGACAAGTTCGGGAATGTCGAGAAAGAGATTCTGAATCTCCTGATTCGCAACGACTGTTACACCGTGGACTCGATCATCAAAGAGTGTCGTCAGTTCGAACAAGTGAAAAGTAGCCGCATTCTGCAAACATTTGCCTGACTTACAAACGCCCCTGCAACATCGACTTGCGAGGACCAGTCCGCACCAAAACATTTATCGCTGCCCTGAGACCTGACACGCATTGTTAGTCGCGAACTAAAAGCAATTACGCCCTCAGAGGTCTATTCGCGCAGCAGCGATGTCACTCTTGTTACTGTACCTCTAGTTCAAGCCATCATGCTCCAGGAGCTTTAAATCATCGGAGTACAATCCGTGTGCCATGTCACCACACCCAGAGTCGGCGAACGCCCTTTAGCAATGTCCTCCTCCCACCGACGATTTTCTCCACCTACTCACAATGCGGCTGAGTGGCGAACTGCAGATGATCGCCCTATATGTTTCAACTGCCACCGCATCGGACAAACTGCGCGTTACTATCGCAACACATGTTTCTTGGCACCTCGTGAAACGACCAATATCACTCGTTTTGACGGTACCACCCACACCTTTCTACCTGCCCATGAGTCCAATGCCGTTGACCATTCTTGAAACACTTGGTAGAGCCGCTCGCCTTCACCACGTGAGCACCAGCCTCGTTCACCGCAAACACGTCGCCCATCGTCCTATTCGCCGCAGCCACGGCGTTTCTCGTCCCCCGTTGCTTCCAGTCACACCGTCTCGGAAAACTGTGAAATACTGCCACCGGAGATGGTGCTGCATTGACGGCTTCCGCAGCAAATGCTCTCTCCGTTCCCACTGGACGAAGCGTAATAGACATTCAAGTAGACGGCGCACCTGTACAAGTACTTGTCGACACCAACGCGAGCATTTCGTTCAAGAGTTCAAGTCCATGCACACGTTTGAAGAAACTTGTGACCCCAGCAGCTGCACAAATGCTTCGTGTGGCCGATGATGGCATGCCAATGATTTTCAGTCTGTGCACTGCCCGTTTAACTATAAACGACCACACTACTTCTGTCATTTTAGCCGTGATCGACCACTTCCTTGATGACGTTATCCTAGGCCTGGACTTCTTGTCGAATCATTCTGCTCTTATCGATTGTGCTACCAGCGTCATTCACCTAGAGCTGCCTCAGAATGTCGCTGAACTCTACATTGCCCCGCCACGCCTGTGTTCTCTTCAGGATGCGCAGCCGTCACTTCAGGCAGCCACCTACGTCGTTTTGATCACACAGACACAGGTTCCCGATGGTCAATATGTCCCCTTTCCTCTCGCCGACGTCCCTTTGAGCCACAACATCGCCATTCTCCATACGCTTGTGACTATCACTGACAAGTGTACCTCGCTCCCACTGCTCAATTTTAGCTTGTGCACTCAAATTCTTTCTCGTGACGTGTTTTTGGCCAATGTATTTAAGGCTGTCGAATTAGAAATAGGGGCTCTTACCACCGAGATTGATTTCCTTCAGTCTCCTGTAGCTAACAGCACTTGTTCTCCACTGGATTGTTTCTCGAAGATGATTGCACCCGACCTCAGCTCTGTGCAAGCCAACGACATCCGTCGCTGTCTCGCGTCATATACCGACATTCTTGATTTCGACGACAAAACTCCAGAACAAACATCGGCCGTTCAGCACCGTATAAACACTGGTGACGCCAGTCCCATTCGCCGACGCCCTATCGTGTCTCCCACTCTGACTGCATAGTTATCCAAACGGAAGTTGACAAAATGCTCAACAAAGGTGTCACAGAACCATAAAATAGTCCTCGGGCCTCCCCTGTCGTTCTTGTGAAGAAAAAGAACGGTGTTTGGCGCTTCTGCGTTGACTATCGTCACCTCAACAAGATCGCGCGAAAACACTTATACCCCGTTACCACACATCGATGACGCGTTGCACTGCCTGAACGGCGCTACATACTTCTCGTCTATTGATCTTCGGTTGTGCTACTGGCAGATGTCTGTCGATGTAATGGACCATGAGAAGACTGCCTTCATTACACTGGATGCTTTATACCAGTTTAGGGTTGTGCCTTTTCGACTATGTAACGCCCCTGCGACTCTTGAATGGGTGATGGATTCTCTCCTGCGCGGTTATAAGTGGTCTACTTGTATCTGTTTTTTAGACGACGTGATAGTATTTTCATCTACTTTCGATAGCCACTTGACACGTCTCGCTGCCATTCTCACAGTCATCAGAACAGCTTGGCTACAGCTGAATTTCAAGAAGCGTTAATTTGGCCGCTGTCAAATTGCCGTTCTAGGTCATCGTTTAAACACCGTTGGCGTCCTACTAGATCCCAAAAAGATCAGTGCCGTCCGCAGCTTCCGGTGCCCCGCTCTACATCTGACGTCCGGAGCTTCATCGGCTTATGTTGGTACTTTCGTCGTTTTGTGAAAACCTTCGCCCACGTTGCGTGGCATCTTGTCTACACTTTCCGCACAGTCCAGTAGCAGTGAACCATCAATGTATGGCTCAAGAATCAACTGTGATTGTCAAGGATTTTCGTTCCAGGAAGGTATTTCAATGATTTGTTCATGAAGAACGCCACAGTGGAAGGTTTTGTGAATTTCACCTAGTGGAGTTCTTTAACGTGCACCTAAATGATAAATTTATTCACACGAGCCTCAAACACTTTCGCATTCAGCGAATAGAATGTGTTCGAGCCTTAAATAAGATATTGTGCCGTTGCGTGTGCGTATTCATTACACAATGCATGAGTGCCCAAAAATGCA
This sequence comes from Rhipicephalus annulatus, assembly GCA_013436015.1. Lineage (NCBI taxonomy): Eukaryota > Metazoa > Arthropoda > Arachnida > Ixodida > Ixodidae > Rhipicephalus > Rhipicephalus annulatus. Next base: position 136,320 of record WOVY01015291.1, read on the forward strand.
GGCTGTGCCCACACACACCTTTTCTACTCTCATTGTTTCCTACAAATGGAAAAGTAATTGGCACGAGAAAGTGGCCGGGGACAACTGATTTTAAATGCAATGCGTAACGGCAAAATGCGTTTTGGGGAGTTGGCTCTCGACACCCTCATGCGGAGCGCATTGTCACTGTATAAAAACAACTATATTTTACTCGTGGCGGCTGCTTAGGCCATAAAAGCAGGCAGCGAGCGAGCGCCTATAGACCGGCCGTCATCTACCATCCATTCGTTAATATTGTTCTCTTCACAATTGATCAGCTAATCGTGCATTTACCAAAATATATACTGCCAAACCATCTAATATTACTGTCCCGATTCAACTTGTTGGCATCACTTAAAAGAGTATGGAGACGAGTTATAAATATTTAGGAATTGTTGTTCTATAGCAGACGATTGGTTTCAAGAAGAGAGTTTGTGTTCGTGGGAAATTATCGCATATGTTTTTAACTCCTCAACCTTTAAGAGACACTTTCAGTTTTGATATTAAGTGGGTGGCTTCTCCGTGACATGACAAGGCTGTGTGACGTTGCAGGAACTTGGCAATTCGCTACGTACTAATGGCAGATAAGCGATCTGCTCGTGGTACATATAAACCATGAGGGCATTGTTCCTATTGACAATGACAGTGATTTCTGGGATTCAGGCTGCATAAAAACTTCGTTTTCAAACTCGGTGGAGCCTTGTTGACTCGTCACAATATTGTCCACTCCATTGCTTGCCAATACTCTGCAACAAAAACTTTAAAATCAAAGTAACTATTTTAGGCATTCTAGCTGACTACTGTGTGGTAAGTGGTATTACTACTTGCATACCGAGTAAGCTAAAATTGTCCCTTTAGCGATATCTCAAAATTGTCTCGGTACTGAAATAAGCGATCATCTCGCATCCGACGGTATTTTTTCGTGTGCGATGGCAGTGGCTGTTGGCGTCGCGGCAGCTCTATTACTTGAGTGGAGGAACTAGCGCTTCAGTGCGCAAATTACTATAACGTTATACCAAGCTGTGCCTAGATACTTTTCTGCTTCAGATGCCTCTCGCGATTTGCCTGGCGTGTCAACTTGCAATCATATTGCGTGCCACAATTTTGTTGTTAGCGCTGTGGCTGTTGTGGTTACTATTACTCTGGGTTTGGAATACTCTTTTCACAAAGGTTAGTGAGTGTTAGTACTTACCTACTGTGCACAGCTGTTACTAGAAGTGCATTTTGTGTTGAGTTTCACACGACAAAAGAGAAGCATGGACGAGAAATGCATACTGAACGCGTGCATAATTCTGTATTACCTCTCAGTTCTGGCATGGGCAGTTCAAAACGCATGCGATTGAGAATTTGGATTATCTGACAGAATTCATTTGTTAACTTTTCACAAAAGTGTAGTTATTATGATGTTTAAAACGTGTCTTATAATTGTTACCCATTCTGGCGAATAAGCGTTCGGTGAAACTTCACAACCTGTTTCCCTTTGTGCTTTCACCTGCCGTGGAAGCATAGCCTTATTGGGTGTCGTGTGACTATGCTGGAGGACGGAGCTTCGACTTCCGGTCACGGCGGCCGTATTCGAATAGGGGTAAACTGCAAAGAACATCCATATGGCAGTAACGGCACGTATAACTCTATGAACTGTATATGGTCGTGCTTTCACGAATAGACTGTACAGTGGTATCAAGTTTCCTAGAAATTAGCAAAAATTAAGTGTGATGCTTTTTTATGCGCCTCGTTGAATTCATGAGTGCTGTTGGTGCCGTACGAAACTAAAAATTCGTGGGCTTACCAATTATGTCGACGCCAAAAAATTCATTATTTGTGTACTGTCTAAGGTAATCGATAAAGCAATACTGCTTGGGAAGCAGAGCTCCTTGTATTCGTGACAAATCGGTAGTATGAAACAACACGAGACACACACGGTAGTGTGTGGAACATCGTGCGAGTGCCTGGCGATAAAAAAAGAAAGGCTTTTACTCTACACCAATAAAACAAAAAAAACGTCACTCCCGCATTGCTTGCATCAATCTTAGGTAAAAGCAATCGCTCGCGGCTGGCTGCGGCTGGCTAGACTTAGCGTGCGCATGCTCGCGCGCAAGACCCCCGTCCTTGAGGAGAAACTTCAACACTGAAGGCAGTCCGGCTGTAGTGCACTTTGGAACTACGCACTAAAAGATACCTTTTTGCAGGCACTTCTTGCGAGCATCTGCACAAGCGAGCATCTGTCATCGCCGCAAGCCGCCCCGCCACGGTGGTCTAGTGGCTAAGGTACTCGGCTGCTGACCCGCAGGTCGCGGGATCAAATCCCGGCTGTGGCGGCTGCATTTCCGATGGAGGCGTAAATGTTGTAGGCCCATGTACTCAGATTTGGGTGCACGTTAAAGAACCCCAGGTGGTCAAAATTTCTGGAGTCCTCCACTACGGCGTCTCTCATAATCATATGGTGGTTTTGGGACGTTAAACCCCACAAATCAATCGACATCGCCGCAAGCAAGGAAATTGACGACCCGGCAGACAACTGTCGCCCGCTCTGTGATCAAGATTGCAAATCTCGCCATCGCAAGAACATCGTCACCAGAGGGCATTTGTGTTCCTCTGAGATATAAAGCCTGCGGGAACATCGCATCTTCTGCAGTCCGGCAGCAGTGCACGTTGGAACTACGCACTAGAAGATACCTTTTTGCAGGTGAGATAAACGTACACGGCAATATTGTAGCCACTATTAGATGCGGAAGCATCTTATACTCGCGCCTTGTAGTGCGCCGTCCGCGCCGTCCGCACCGCTTCTCGAACATTCGACAGCTGACGCGCGCGCATACACCGTCGCGCCGTCGCCCACCATCTGTGCCGCGCGCGCTTCTCCTTCGAGAACATTCGACAGCTGACAGCGCATGCGCCGTCGCCATCTGTGCCGCGCGCGCGCTTCTCCTTCGAGAACATTCAACAGCTGACAGTGCATGCGCCGTCGCGCTGTATATATACTCAAGGTCGGCGCTCGCTCGCTCAGTTGCCGCTCGTCGGTTGGTTTGTACGGCGCGTCGACGTCCAAGGTCGCGGTGAAATGAATTCCAACGAATCCACAAACACAATGATCGACGTCCCTTCGACCAGCGCCACCCTTTCGCATACGTGTGTTCGTGTTCACTCATTTAACGCCCCCTCCTACAACCACGTTAACCAATTTAGCCATCGACCCAAGTAAGTCGCAATTTAACACCCCATTTCACAACCACGTTAACCAATTTAGCCATCGACCCAAGTAAGTCGCACTTTAACACCCCGTTAGCCAATTATATGCTCCGCATCCTCCTCAGTGTTCCCCCGAGGGAAGCTGCGGGCAATTTTTTTTTCTTACCTTTGTGCACTGCCGCTGGACATAGTTCATTGTTTTTTTTTATTGGTTACAGCTCTGTCTCAGTGCATTGCATATATTTTGTTCCCACCTTGCAATGGTGAAGGATTCGCGTGACACGGCAAAGGCCATCGACGACCTACGCCGCGAATTAAGAAAAGAGCTCCGAGAGATTAAGGACAGCTTGGAAGAAGTAAAGGACCTCAAAGTGGGCCTTGTCAGATGCTGAAAGAAAACGAGGAGCTAACAGTGGAAAATGCCAAACTACGGAGCAGGGTCGAAGAGGTCGAGCAGTACCAGCGTTTTAATAACTTAGAAATCAAGGGCGCTCCAGCTGATATAGAACCATTCGAGGCTGTTAAGAAAATTGAAGTTGCGCATGAAGAAATTTCTGAGGATGATGTTGACACATGCCATAGAGTGCTCACTTCTTGGCATGATGTAAGCAACATAGTTGTTCGCGTTGTGAGAAGAACTTAACGGAATGCCTTGCTAAGCAAGGCAAAGAAAGCTGAAATCGACAGTGGGGTACCGGGAAGTCAAGTATCATCCCAAGTGTACGTTAATGAACACTTGAAAAGGAATGGCAAACGACTGCTTGGGGCCGCAATACAACGTAAAAGCGAGATGAAGTGGAAGTTTGTCTGGACAACAAATGGGAAGGTATTCGCCCGTCGAAACGAAAGTTCGCAGGTGCTCAGAATAGTCACTACCAACAATCTAAGTAAAGTGACAGCAGAGGCTGTCAGTGACAGTACAGCTGTCGCAGATTAAAATAATGACAACTGCATTAGGGGTTATTATGTTGCCGAAACACTACTGAAATGGCAAAAGTGTGCTATTATGAGCTTGACTTTGTCAATTCACTGCTGCACGATGCTCACAAGCGATTAACATTGTTTCATGGGAACGTACGCAGCATACGTAATAAAAAAGATCAGCTGAATGACTACTTCTCTCAGCTTTCTTTTGCTTTTGATGTACTTATGTTTTCAGATACCTGGCTAACGAGTGGCGAAGATCCTCCTTATTTTCAAGGTTATACTTATAATGGCTTTGTGCGTACTGAAGAACGAGGAGGTGGCATGGCCATTTACGTCAAGAATACAATTAACCATGAACTTATTCCTCAATTTTCCAGTGTGAACGAAAACATTGAATGCTTAATGATGCGCCTGCCCAGGGCAATTATAACTGTGGTCTACAGGCCACCCAAAGGTAGTAAGCCAGCATTTCTGGAGTCGATTGAAAATGTGCTGAATTATTCCTGCCATTCGGGTTTAGATTTTGCGATCATGGGTGACGTCAACGTTAATATGCTTTCACTGGATGCCTCAGCTTGACAGCTAACAGAGGTCATGAACTACTTCGCTTGTGAAAACGTTATCACCAAAGCCACGCGCGAGTGATGGCTGAAACGGCAACTCTGCTTCATATCTGCATCACGAACGTATGCTCTTTATCATGTGTCACTGGGATACTTTCTTTAGAATCAAGCGATCATCTGCCCATTTTTTAGCCTTTCGTATATCACGTTATCTCTATCGAGCTAATAATAGTGAAAAGGTGGTACTTCGTAAAATCAATGACCATACGCTGGAGATATTTCTTCAACGAATTATTGAATAGGACTGGGAGCGTGCGCTTCAGGTAGCAGACCCAAACGATGCATATGAGATATTCTTTGGAAAACTAGAAGAATGTTACGATATTTCGTTTCCGAAGGTTATGAAGAAACAACACAGCAAAAAAATAAGAAAACCTTGGATTTCAAATGCCTTGCATAAAAAAATAAAGAAGAAACACCGCATGTTCCATGCATTTGTCAAGTCCCGTGACATGAATATGCTAAAGGAATACAAGAAGTACAGAAATCAACTTAATTATGAGTTGAAACAGGCCAAAATAAACTATTACGCAAATGTTTTCGGCAGAATAAGCAATGACCCAAGGTAAATCTGGGATGAGGTCACAGACCTGCTGGGCCACAAACCTCGCTGCAATATTCGCATACCGAACTTCCATAGAGACAGAAGCGGGTGTCCTTAGTGATGTTAATGCAGCAACCGCATCCAACAAGTATTTCGTAACATGCTGTGACACCCAAGATGACACCAATAGTGAGGTCCCACATCTGTTGTCAAATAGTTATAGTATTCCCAATACAATTGTTTTAACCCCTGTCACATGCACCGAAGTTGAAAAAAAACAGTAGGAAAATAAAAAAAACAAATGTGCAGCAGGGTACGACGAAACAAAACCTGTGCCGATAGAACACGTGGCTGATGTGTTATCTGCTCCCTTAGCGTATATTATTAATCTCTCTTTCTCCACGGCCATTTTCCCTGATAAGCTGAAAATTGCTCGCGTATTTCCGATATTTAAAGGCGGCAATCCGAAACACATGACCAACTATCCACCCATATCAGTGCTACCTGTTTTTTCGAAAGTTTACGAAAGTACACTGAACAAGCGGCTCCAGGATTTTTTGATAAATACACTGTTATAAATAATGCACAATTTGGCTTCCAAAAATTAGTCTGCAGAGCTTGCATTACCTCAAATAAAAGATCACATAATAGGGAATTTGAGAAAAAAATTATATACAGTTGGGCTATTCATAGATCTGCGCAAAGCGTTTGATACCGTATGCCATGACATCCTCTTGCATAAATTAAGCTCATGTGGTATACGAGGAATTGCACACGACCTATTGAAAAGCTATTTAGCAAATCGACCCCGATTTCTGAGCATAAATAACGTGCAATTAGACTACGTCGTGGTCGAGAAAGGAGTGCCAAAGGGATCCATTCCGGGTCCTCTCCTATTTATAATTCATATCAATGACCTTTGCCACATTCCAGATTGCCCCAAACTAGTAATGTACGCGGACGACACAAACATTTTTTTCGAGGGTTCTTCACTTGTCGACCTTGTTGAGAACGTGAATGTTTTTTTTAATCGACTCTCGTCATGGTTAAAACTTAATAAGTTGTGCTTAAACGCAAATAACACCAAAAGCATTTTGTTTGCGCCCGTGAATAAACCAAGAAATTTTAATATGACTATTACCTACCAGGGACACATATTAGAACAAGTTAACAGCCAAAAGTTCCTAGGTGTCTGGTTTCAAGAAGACCTATCTTGGAATGAGCACATAGCAAAGTTAAAGTCAGAACTAAGTAAAAGTATTGGCTGCTTACACAGGTTAAATTCTCTCATACCAATGTGGCTAAAAAACATCCTTTATTATACTCTCTTCTACTCACGACTTTCTTACTGCGCTCTTGTGTGGGAGACTACAACACTAACAAACTATTCTAAATTGGTTATTCTACAAAAGAGGGTTCTGAGAATCCTTGAAGACTTTCGTGGCCCTATACGTAACTTGCGGACAGGACCGCTATTTTCGAAATATCGCATGCTCAAAGCAAGCCAGATTTACTATTTTAAGTTATTTCAGTACATAAAACGCAATAGACTCTATCATTCACTTGATTCTCGTGGTTCTCTGTACGATTTTCGCACTCACGCTAGAAGGACTCCAAAGACTCGAACAAACTATGGAAGACAACACTCATCTTTTCAGATACCCACGTTTTTAAGCAAAATCGACAGGCTCCTAGATATAAATTGTACAGTTCCGAAACATACAATCAGGATGGTACTGATCGAGAACAACATTGCATTTTCTTGAATATCGTTCTATGTGTCCTCTTTGCCTAAGTTTTATCTGATACTTTTTATGCGTGTGTTCTTTTCCTATGCTTCCCTGTGTATATTGTTATTTTTGTATATCTCTTGCAATCGCGATGAGAAATCGCAACTTATATTTATTGGTATTTAAAACATTAAGAAGGTTATGTATATTTCTGTTTAGTATAAATAAGACTTATTACTGTTGTATGTGTTACAGTATTTGCACATGTACCTTATGTATTTTTGTATATTTTTGTATTTTTTCTGTATCCTGCAAAATTCTTATGTCAGCCTCTCTGCATCACTGTATTTGGAGCAAAGACCCTTTGTCAGGCTTTCAGCCTTTTGCCTTCGCTTCATTTTCAGTACTGGCACAGAAAGAAACAAATAAAGAAAAAAGAAACAAGAAACAAGGAGGAACGTTGCTCGTTTGGTCCTTGCCGCGAAAGGGCCCGACGGGTAAAGGGCCCGAAAGAGAGGAAGTCGCTGCGCTGAAGGAGGAACGGAGTCCGTTTCTCCAATCTTACTCTTTTTTTTAGAGTGTAGTCTTGACACACGAAATGCAAGTGAACAACTCGATTCACTTCTTAGACATGAAAACTATGTTCAGTTGAAACCACAGATGCTGGATATATGAGCCCCAGTCTACGAAACAGCTTTTTCCTTTCAAGGTTGTCCACAGCAAGTTGGTTAGAAAAGGCATTGTGAACTCATGATTCACTAGCTTCCAATACTGATTCAGCTTTTATATAGTGGACACAAGCTTCCGAATTCAATCGGCTGGGTAGCCAGCTAAAAAAAGGCTGGCTACCCAGATTCACTTTTCGTTTCTGTGGCATAAACGTCGAGCCAAACGTCAATAGGGTGCTGATCACAGGAAGAAAAGCAAATGTGACAATGTCACCCACTAGCTATCACACCGCAAGAAAAAGGTCGCTGAATGCACAGGCGTGCAGGTCCTTTCCTTGCACCATACAAGCTTTCCGAACTTACCACTATGACATATAGAAGGTGTACGCCCTGTAGAAAAAGGAGGAATAAACGCGTGCAGTCGAACACTGCAAGAAACTAAGTTGAAATCTAGAAACGACGTTAGGTATGGTTTCTTCACCAACCGATAGTTTCATTTACATTGTGGTGCCGAAACCTCTCTTGCGGACACGTCTCTTTCATCACACGACTCGAGGGAGTCTTTTCCTTGACCGCGTCGTGCTGCGCGTGGCGAGGACTGCGAGGACTGCGAGGGATCGTTCCTGATCAGTGTGGATCCAGACCTCTTCGACTTCAACAACGTTCTCCATAGATCACATGAAGATCAAGTTCTCCGCTCCGCGAACCCAGAACACGAACCTCCTGCAGGAAGCAAGGTAACAGGCCATACCGCGGACAAGCCTAAGCTCTCAGGCATTTATGACCATTTGTGAGCTAGCAATTGACAACAAGCTCTCGAATATGAAGTATGATATGCGCTCGAGGAGCTGTGCTTGTGGTGTAGTGGTTATCATATGCGCTCGAGGAGCACCTAGCTGACGAGGAGCTCGAAGCGGAATATGTCACAGCCGCAGAATATAAAGACCAAGCTATCAGCATGCTCGCTGAGATTCGCTGTAAGATAGGCCGTTTGAAACGCGTGAACAGCAGTGACTGTTCCTACGAATGCGACAGCAACACTTCTTTATGCTATGACAAGAATAGGCCTAAGGCTGCCGAACGTGAAATTGCCAACATTTAAAGGTGACCTTCACGAGTGGTCGGCTTTCTGGGAGCTGTTCGAGCAAACTGTCCACCTGAATAACGCTTTGTAAAGAACGATCATGTTCCGCTATCTACGTCATTTTCTTGCGGGTGAAGCGACAGCCACGATATGTGGTTTTCCAATGTGCGAAGCCTGTTACGCACACGCTAACGAGTTATTGAAGAAACGCTTCGGAGAGAGCACAAATCTGCCTCACGTTGAGTTGGGAAGTGACATCCACGGCCTCAAGCGACTCAACGATACTGTGCAGCTAAACGCACGCTGTCTCACTGCACCACACGTACTAACGGTCACTTTCTCTTCAATGATCACTGACATTCTACGAGAAGCGTTTCTATATGATATCGTTCTGTCATACACACAGGCTAAGCGCCGCCACACTTTATGACACGAGCTTTCTACAAGCGTCTCCGACCCAGTCTTGGCGGCTGCTACACAATGCGGAGATAAATGAGCTGATCACCTTTACACGTATTGAGCTAGAAAGTCGGGAGCAATGTAAGCCCTTCAAAGGCCGACCGGTGGATAACCGTGCACTCAGACCTTGAGGTGGCAGCACCGGCACCACTTTGGTACTACACAACGCAATGAGCATAGGGAGTGAGGGTTTCTTCTGCGAGTCGAAGCAACATGACACCCACGCTTGCGACGCAAGCCTTAACATCGATTCCAAGAAAGGAATGTTGGCAGAGGACAACTGCTGCTATCGATGCACGTCCGGAGGCCATCAGGCACGTTCGTGCCGCGTTAAACTCACCGGCTCACATTGCCACGGGAGGCACGCATGAAGTATGTGTTACCCACACTACGGAATGAACCGGACAACGACACCTCCTCGTCCAGTGGACTCCTCGGGCAGCAAAGAACGAATTTTGTTAACACAGGTAGTTATGCTGTGCGACAAGGATTCACCGAGTGGGAGCGAGAGAACTGGCAGCGAAGTATACCTGCAGAGTTGGTGCAGAAGACTGAGGCGCAAAAAACATAACGTGAAGCAGGAAGAGCAGAAGAGAAGACAGAACAGCGCCAACTACCAACTGTTTAATGACCGTCTAGGAAACGCACTGGAAAGTAGACAAAATCGCGCATGCGTGCACAACCAATGAACATCGCACAGCGTCATGAACAAGGCACTATGTTATCAAAAAATGCATTTGTGTTGCGTAAAACACAACAGATGTATCACTGATACAATCGGCCCCTTTCTTTTTGATGTAATAGGCTTCCAAGAGCTTTCTGGCTGTTTGTTTTTTGCTCCTACCAAGAATCACGGTCCTTTCAACCAATGGCACACATTCGCAGGCTTTACAGTGCGCTGGAAGATGCGCATGCTCACTTTTGCCTAAACTATTGGCATGCTCCCTCAGTCTGTCATTAATGCAACGCCCCGTTTGACCCATATAGAACTTCCCACAGCCCAGGGGAGTCCCATATACCACGCCTTGTGCACAGCGCCTAAAAAGTCTTGTGTGCTGCTTCTGGCAGCCCCTTTGCTCATCGCATGTGATACGTGGGCACAATTGAGCAAGTTTGCCGGGAGCTGAAAAAACAACCGGAACACCATAACGGGAAGCCACCTTCTTGAGGTTATGGCTCAAACGGTGTATATAGGGGACCACCTCAGGCTTAACCCACTCTCTCTCCTTCGGGCGCGCATTTGCATTCGACACTTTGACTTTCACCCTCTGCAGCAAGGATTCCACCATGGAACTAACTACGGACTGAGCGTAGCCGGCCTTGGAAAGCCTTAGAAGTTGACGCATAAACCTAGCTTGTATAACATGCTCACACGATCTGCGTAGTGCCAACTCTAAGCAAAGTAGGCCGATTCCGCGCTTCACAGTCTTTGAATGCGCTAAATCGTAAATTAACAACTCCTTCTTACTCCAAGGGAGGTATGCACAGCATACGTGACCAGCCGAAATTGTCAGGTTAAGGTCCAAAAACTGCAAGGAGCTATCTTCCGGAAGTTCATTAGTAAACGTGAGCCCTTTAGCATTTGCTCTAAAAACATCTAAAACCTGCTCAACCATCACAGGAAAAGGAAAAGGGCATCTATTGTCAATAACAACTAAAAAATCAACTACATATCTAAATACTTTAAGAGCATGTGGATGAGATGAAGTGAAACACTTTGTAGTGCGTGGTCAAAGGATGATAAAAGACGTCACATAAAATCGGTGCTATCCGTGACCCAATGACCCATTGCGCGCCCGAAGGAGAGAGAGCGGGTCAAGCCTGAAGTGGTCCCGTATATACACCGTGTGAGCCATAAACTCAAGAAGGTGGCTTCCCGTTATGGTGTTCTGGTTGTTTTTTGAGCTCCCAACGAACTTGCTTAATTGTGCCCACGTTTCACATGCGATGAGCAAAGGGGCTGCCAGAAGCAGCACACAAGACTTTTTAGGCGCTGTGCACAAGGCGTGGTATATGGGACTCCCCTAGGCTGTGGCAAGTTCTATATCGGTCAAACGGGGCGTTGCATTAATGACAGACTGAGGGAGCATGCCAATAGAGTGGACACGGGAACAGCATCACATCAAGTTTTCCTAATCTACTGTTCAACGTGCAGGAATTACCTTTAGTCCTGCTGTCATGGTCAGCGGTTGCCTTTGCCAGCCCGATAACCGCCCCTGCTGCGCCGATAGTGCTTTCGTCCGGCATCGACTCCGGGCATGTGCACTTGCCAGCAAAGCTTTCTTCGGCTGTGGAATATGGTCTGCCAACCGCATCGACCCTGACATCGTGCCCAGAAAAGAACTTAAGCTGCTGCTTTCACCGAGCTTCCTTCAGTGGACACGGGAACAGCATCACATCAAGCTTTCCTAAGCCACTGTTCAACATGCAGGTGTGTAAACCATTACCGCTATTTGCTAGGAAATCAGATGACGCCTTTCTGCTAGTGTTCCCGTGTCCACAAATGTTATGTGAAATTGTATCAGACTGTTTTTCAGTGGTATTGCTTTTATTACGCTCTGGTGACGTTGAAACAAATTCGGGACCAACTACGCGCTCAAAAAATCTATTAGATATCGAATCTCTGCCTGAAAACCCAACTGAGCAAAGTCTGTTCTTTTTAAATTGATCAAGGATATTCATACAAAATCATTACAAAGTGCAAAGGTTCAGAACGAATTAGCAGCTGATATGAAGTCAAATAAATGTGGCCAGAAGAACATAGAGGCAAAGATTATCGCTGTACAAAAGCGCCTCGACGACCTTGAGCAAAAATCGGAAGTCCTCGAGAAAGTTAATGAAGAGCTATCTGAAGTGCTACTTCGGTCACCCACCACGAAGCACACAATTTTTCACTCCAGACACGACTTGATGACTTGGAAAATCGCTCACGGCGAAACAATCTTCTCTTCTATGATTTTTCCTATTGCAAAGAAACATGACAGGAGACAGAAGCCAAACTAACCTCTGAAATAAAGTCAGTTTTAAGTACCTTCACAGGCAGCACGATTGAGAGGGCCCACAGGCTAGGTTCCTTTTCTCCTACCAAGTGCCGCCCGATAATTGTCAAGCTTACCGACTTCAAATCTAAAGAGCAACTTTTTTCGCTCCGAGGCCAATTAAAACAAAGAAACATTGGTGTATTGGAAGATTTTTCAGCAACCACCCACCTCGCCCGCAAAAAGCTAACTGAATTTCGTAACAATCAGCCTAATGCTGCATCCTTTAAACTTCGCTACAATAAGATGCTAGGTAACAGCAAGTGTTATATCTACAATACTAACCTTGGCATCGTCGAAGAATTGCAATCACAAGCTTCTTATGTAGGCCACGCTCGACTTCAACCTACAAACAGTTCACAATAGGGAAGCAAGAGAAGAGATGGTCTATTACCTGCTTCTAAAGCGAAGCTATCCTTCCTTTATTCAAACACAAGAAGCATTGCTAACAAGTCTGACTCCTTATCATCCGCGATAGATTCGTGCGGCGCTCGTGTGATTGCACTTACAGAAACGTGGCTTTCTCCAAATACGCATGACAATGATTTGTTTGATAATGCACAAAACTTTACTCTTTATCGCTGTGATCGCACACTGTGCCGAGGGGGAGGCGTACTCTTAGCTATATGAAAATGCCTTCCATCGTCATGTATACAGATTAATCACGACATTGAAATAGTATGGGTTCTGCTAACAATTCATCACTTCAAAATCATTCTAGGGGTATGCTATCGGTCGCCTTCATATTCGGAAACGTTCATAGGTGAACTCCACGATTCCATAAACATAGTCGCTTCGCGCTTTCCTTTCACGCCTCTGTTTCTACTAGGCAATTTTAACCTGCCCAACTTACATTGGAACACTGATTCACCGAGCTTATCACCTTTTTCAGCACATGCCGGTTCGTTCAGCTCTCGCGAAGAAGACACTGGATTCTCGCAAGCAACATTGCGGTGAGTCCTACACGTCGTACATAGAGGGTGTGCTTGCTCTCTGTCACCGTTTCAGCACGTCCATGTCTGAATCAGAGAGAGTTCGTCATCTATTGAAAGGGATTGGCACGGTCGCGTTCAATGCCTTGGTCATTCAAAACCCGACTACAGTCGCTGAGGTTGTTGCCACGTGCCAACGCCTAGAGGAACTTGAATCCCAACGGTTACCGCAGGACAACGCTGAAAACACCACCACGACTGATGCCTCATTGCGTGCCATGATCCGGGCGATTATACGGGAAGGGCTGCAATCTTTCGGCCTCTCAATGACACCGAGTCCACCTCCCCCCTCCAACACGGCTTTGCGCGACGTTATCAAAGAGGAGTTGGCGTCCATGACCAGGCCAGCTTATGTAGACTTTCCAGTACCTCGACTCCAGCCAACGTACGCACAAGTCCTCACTGGCTCACCACCCGTCGTACAACCGATGCCCGCACACTCGATGGCTGTCCCACTGACTTCGTTGACTCCGAGTGCGCCTAGCCAGCCCTTTCACCCACCGTGGCGGCCGCCTCGTCCGATCTGTTATTACTGTGGCTATCAGAGCCACATTGCACGTGTCTGTCGGAAGCGTCAGCTGGACGAGCGTCGTGGATTCTACACCTACGGACGGGATGATGGGACAAGCTGGTACGCTTTCCAACGTCATTCTTGTGATCCGCCGCTACGTCGCTCACCGTCTCCAACTGCGACATCTGAGCCAACCAGTTCTTACCGCTCTACTAGACGCCGCTCACCCTCACCCCTCCGCCGTTCCACGTCTCCATTGCGACCTGTCTCGCAATTCACCAACCAACGCCCGGAAAACTAACCTCTGCAGCTTTTGGAGGAAAAGCTGCATCGAACGAAAAGACAGAAATTCCTCCAGTGCGTCTATATAATACGATAGCTGTTTGAATAGAAGGTGTGTACGTGGACGCTTTAATAGACACTGGTGCTTCTTTGTCTGTGATTGATCGTTCTTTGTGCTCACGTCTACGAAAAGTCACCACCCCTTATGATGGACCTACACTGCACGCTGCTCAAGGGGACGCCATCAGACCTGCCGCTATGTGCACCGCTCGTGTTTTCATAGCTGGTATTCTTCATTTTGAACAATTTGCTGTGCTGAATTCGTGTGCCCACCAGATTATATTAGGCTGGGATTTTCTGTCTACGGCGAACGCTTCAGCCTGCTGTCGAGAAAATGGTGTTCATATGATGGAAACTGACTATGCCCTGTATGCGGATGACAAGCCCGTTGGCTTGCTCGCTGCTGAAGAGACCGAGCTACCACCTGGTCATCAACGGATAGTTGCCATCACTTCTAATGTGATCGACTCTGGTGACGTGTTTGTTCAACTATCTGCACGCTGTCTCGCAAGAGGTATAGCCCTTGCTTCAGGTCTAGCGCGATTCCACGATGGCTCCGGACTTCTCTACGCTACAAACCAGACTTCTGAGAAAATTCTCATTCGTAAAGGCACCACAATGGCTTGCGTTTCTGAATCTCAACCTGTTTCTGTTGTCCAGCTTATGCCAGCGTGTTCTGACCTTCCTTCTAATGAACGGTCATCAAGCGTTTCTGTTCTTGCTGCGACTATTAGTCCAGAACTGACCTCTTCACAAACAGATGAGTTGCTTGCCTTGCTACAAAAGCATAGGAGATTGTTTGATGCCCATTCCTCATCTCTGCGACAGACGTCCATTATTAGGCATCTTATCCAGACCGATAGCACTTTCATCGTACGCCGTCGACCATATCGCGTCTCTTCATCCGAGCGTGATATCACTGAACAAAACGTAGCCGATATGCTGCAACGGAACGTTATACGTCCCTCCGCGAGTCCTTGGTCATCCTCTGTTGTTTTAGTAAGGAAAAAAAGATGGCTCCGCGCGATTTTGCGTGCACTACAGAGCACCTAATAAGATTACCCACAAGGATGTTTACCCCAGGCCGCGCATAGAAGATGCTTTCGATTCACTGCAAGGTGCTGGGTACTTCTCAAGCCTAGACCTGCGTTCAGGTCACTGGCAAATACCCATGCACGAGGATGACAAAGACAGCGTTTTCAACACCAGATGGGCTGTATGAATTCAACGTCATGCCATTCCGCCTTTTTGCGATGCTCCAGCAACATTCGAGCGGATGATCGACACAGTTTTACGAGGCTTGAAGTGGAAGACTTCCTTGTGCTATTTAGACGATATCGTTATTTTCTCGTCAACCTTCCCTCAGCACTTGCAACGACTGGACGAAGTTCTTACGTGCCTTGCAAACGCAGGCCTTCAGCTGAACACCAAGAAATGCCGCTTTGCGAGCAAGACGATTAAAGTGTTAGGCCATATCGTAAGCAAAGACGGTATTCCTCCCGATCCTGACAAGATTTCCGCTGTCCAACACTTCCCGCGTCCTGAAAAAGCCAAAGATTTGCGCAGTTTCCTCGGCCTCGCTTTTTATTTTCGTCGATTAATTCGAGACTTCGCCTCAATAGCTTCACCATTGCACAAGTTGCTCGGATCAGGCGTCGCCTTTGTGTGGTCTCCTGAATGTGAAGCGGCGTTTGCCCAACTGAAGTGTGCACTCACATCCGAACCAGTCCTCTGCCATTTCGACGAAACTGCGCCTACGCTCCTGCATACAGACGCTATTGGTCGAGGCATTGGTGGAATTCTCCTACAGCGAGACAAATCTTCACGTGAGAAAGTCGTCGCATACGCGAGCCGTGCACTGACCCCTGCTGAAAACAATTATACCATCACCGAACAGGAGTGCCTAGCGGTCGTATGGTCTATACAAAAGTTTCGACCTTATCTCCACGGCCGCCACTTTACTGTGGTTACGGACCATCACGCCTTGTGCTGGCTCTCGACAATCAAGAACTTGTCCGGCCGCCTTGGCCGCTGGATTCTTCGCTTACAAGAATACGACTTCACTATCACATACAAGTCGGGAAACAAGCATCAAGACGCCGACGCACTTTCGCGTTGCCCGCTGTTGTGGAGCCGTTTAACAAACCCGCCACTGCCACACACGAGAAGCTTTCGGCCGTCTCTTCCCTACATGTTTCGTCATTAACTATTTTGGACCCAACTTCTCCAAGCGAGTGTGGTTTGTTCTTGTCTCACCAACGTGCTGACCCTTACTGTCGCCGCATCATGGACCATCTTGACGGGACTTGCCAACCCCCTAACGCCCGTCTTCGCCGACAGCTGACGCAATTCGTGCTCAACAACCACGTCCTGTACCGTCATATCTACCACCCTGATGGTCAACGCTGGGTGCCCGTTCTACCTCGCTCTCTTCGAGCTCAAATCCTCGAGACATATCACGACGACATGTCTGCTGGACACATGGGCTTCCAGAAAACGTATGACCGCATACGATGTCACTACTACTGGCTGGGCTTGTCCACCTGTGTCGCGAAGTACGTTGCCTCATGCGCCCTTTGTCAGCGTCGCAAGCTACCTACATCAACTCGAAGTGGACAATTACAACCGCTCCCGTGTCCCCTGCAACCATTCGAGGTAGTTGGCATTGACCTGTATGGTCCGCTTCCTATGACTGTCACGGGCAATCGATGGATAGTCACAGCTGTCGACCACCTGACCCGCTACGCCGAAACAGCTCCCGTGCCTTCTGCATCAGCTTCGGAAGTGGCCGACTTCATCCTTCGCGCAATAATCCTTCGACACGGAGCTCCTCGTGTATTCCTGAGCGACCATGGAAGAGTATTTCTTTCAGAACTCGTCGAAGAAGTGCTCAAGGCAGTCGGCACTACACACAAAACAAGCTCCAGTTACCATCCTCAGACGGACGGCCTGACTGAGCGCTTTCATAGTACACTGTCAGATATGATAGCGATGTATATCAAGCCCGACCACAGAAGCTGGGACACCATTTTGCCATTTGTCACTTTTGCGTATAATACCTCTGTACAGCGCACAACCGGTTACTCGCCGTTCTACCTCGTCCACGGTCGCTTCCCCTCTTCTTTCCTCAATGTTTCGTTCTTCTCTGTGCCTGTCAAACCATGTTCATCTTCAAGAGAAGAATACGTGTCCCGTCTACTTCATTGCCGCCAGCTGGCTAGCGTCAACTATGAAGCCAAGCAACAGGATCGCAAGCTTAAATATGATGCCTCTCATCGTGCCTTGTCTTTCAGCCCTGGCTACGAAGTCCTCCTTCTTACACCCATTCGCACTCCCGGACTGTGCGAGAAGTTTCAATTGCGTCATTGTGCGTCATTGTGTGGTGCGCTCGTGCTACCCATTGGACGTTTTCGCCCGTGTTCCTCATCTGTGGAGTGCTCCATTATTTGCACCCTTTGTTGTGGGTTGATCACTGAGACTTGCCGTACTCTGATTCGTGGCAACAGTGATCACCACCTTCTTTCGACTGTCGTGTAAGGAATCGATGGGCTATAAAAGGAAAAGACATTTTGTACATAAGGGCTGAATCACTGTAAAATTTCATTTCTCTTCCATCATGCAAATAAACTTTCGTTATGTCTGTAAGGACGCGTCTTTTGACTGGCAAGCATCAGCTATGTGGACGACGGTGGGGAGCGAGCTACCGTAAACATACCCGCCATACCTGCCATCGAACTCCTACTCCTTACACCCTGCAAAACCGGTACTCTGCTGACATGCACATTGCTCAGGCAATAGTCGTCCCAATTATATGTGACAGCATTCTTTTGCCGACAGCTGATACCCACATCTTGAAGTGGTTGTGTCTATAAGGAAAAGTCACTGCTGACCACAAGAAATTTCTTGGTGCGGAGACAGATACCGGCATCAGCTTGTTGATTGGAGCTCACCACGTGTGGAAGATAAATACTAGAGAAGTAATTAAAAGCAAAAAAAGCTCCAGGATTAGTCGCAATCAACACGGCACTAGAACGGACCTGCAAGGGCCCAGTTGTTGAAGTACCACTCTTGACTACGATACTAATATCGTAGTCTGCGTCCTAAATGTCGAAACAATCAGTGACAATGAATGCCTCTCGAGGATTCTTCAATCAATCTGGCAGCTTGAAGCAGCAGCCTTCGCAAATTCTGGTGAACAGCACTTACAGGAGTTCACGGCAGTCATCCAAGAAATGATTCGCAAAGAAAATGGGAGACGTACAGGGGAACTGCACCGCGAAAAAGGCTCCAAACAGCCACTAGTAGTTAATCATGATGCCACACATATACGGTCAAAAAAGTAAGAACAATGCAATAAGCAACGAAGGCCTACTGGTGGGATACGGTGCTGTCGTCCAGCAATGTATGGAGCCAGGACATGCTGAAATGTTTACTAGGAACACTCATATCAATCAAGATACCCACTGTGTGCCCTAACGAAAAATCATGAGAGGTGAATTTTGGACTGCCAAGTTCCAAGCCTCACTTCACGCTTTATCACCCAAACAAGACATACAATTCTTCAACGAATGCGTCAACGTAAGATCAAACCACAAGTGACAAAGGACCATCATGACGAGCTCCACATTTTCACGTTTCGCTACGTATTGAAAGCATTCGAAGTTTATTTGACGTGGAGCCCATTGGTTGGGTGGTTCGTGGGAAAGATTTGCCAGATAGGTCAAGTCTTCGTTACTCAAGGTACTCGGAAAGAGCAAGCACAGCTGCGAAGAAACGCAGATGGTGCAACTGGAAGTAAAGGCAAGTGCCAAGTCAAGACAGCGCACCTACACGCATACAGACGTCAAAGAGGCCTCTCCGATGTTTCTGGTGCCATTTCCTGTTAGACGTTTATCTCAGCCTTCTCTGAGTCCAAACAACTACGACTACGAAGTTCTAAGTGCTCAGACCAATCAATGTGACAGCAAGAACCTAAGATGTCATTAGAATCAGATAGATCACAGGCTGATCCAACATAAAGGAGAGCACTAATCAAAACTACGCGCGGTTTACCTAGACCAAGCACCCTGCAGCAGCAGTTTCCAAGTATCTTGTGCGCTGATTTTCATGCAACTTTACACTTGGAGGAGTGCTTGGCCTGTAAGACAAATCATAGACATCAACGCTGGTGAAGATGACATAACCCGTGCTCGCAGATTGAAATCCCAACATGGAAAGCTTTTAAGATGACTGGTTCGGATATGTTTCGCGCAAGAATTGTTCAAGCTCGAGCTGTGCAGCTCTACTTGGTGCGGGAGTATGTAGGAAAAGGGGGAATAAACGCGTGCAGGCTAGAACTGCAAGAAAAAAGAAGAAGAAGGAATTGAAATTCAGAAACTGCGTTTGGTCTGATTTCTTCGCCGACTGATTGTTTCCTCCTACACGCCCAAACACCATTGAAGTTTAAGGTGAAAAATCTCATTTGTCTCATGTTTTGTTGGAGTATTCTACAATATTGGCAAGATAAGTATCACAGAATCGGAGCCACACTTGTACCAATGTTTAGGTTGGCAATCTGGACCGAATACTCCAACAATAATTGGGCTGTTCAGGTATTTTAAAAGTATACAGATATGTGGACGACTTTTTTCAATACATACTGTGGACTCAAGGTTCATGCAGGGCAGACAAAACACAATCAAAAAGTAAAAGCAATTTCGTTAGCGGAACTAGAAAGTGTTTAGCGCACATCTTTAAGAAACCTACAATATGAAATACAGGTGTGCAAACAAATGATACAGTGTGTTAGTTGTTCCAATCCTTATTGGTGCGCAAAAAAAAAAGAACATCTGAATCGGTCAGTTCTGCCGAAATACGGGCTTAGAACATTTGGGTGATGTTGGCGAGTAAGCCGAGCCTATAGTCGACTCAAATATTCTGCTGGATAGAGGGCAAGTTAATTATTAATTAGCTGAGACAGAAAGTCATGTCGCAGTTTTTTTCGACGCGATTCTAGACTGGGGATATCATTCGACTGCATCAGTTCAGCTGGTGAGTCGAAAGTTAAAAACCTATTGAAAACAAATTAGATAGCCTGTCTTTGGATTCGTTCAAGGTTCTTTATGCTACACTGTGCGCAGGGGTACCATGCAACGCAGGCGTACTCGAGCTCCGGACGAACTATGTAATAATACGCAAGAAGTTTAGCAGATACCGGAGCATGTTTAAGTTTTCATTTAATATAGCATAGTTTTCTGAAGGCACAGAAAGATATGTTTTGGACACGAAGGTTCCAGGAAAGATTATTGCAAATTGTCATACCTCAGTATTTATAGTTAGTGACTTCTTTATGTGGAAAGGAGCCCAACATACATTTATATTAAAGCGGCGTTTTCTCTCGAGAAATTGGTAAAAGAACGCTTTCTTGTGCATTCAAGGTCATTTCCCAATGAGAGCACCATAGGAAAATGCGACTGACGCTTGCGTTTAAGTCATCTTGGTCATTACTGCGCGTGATTTTGTTAAAGAACACACACTTATCCGCCAATAGCCTTGCTTGAACGTTTGGTATAACAGCATCAACAAGTCATCGAAACATGTAGCTGGGTGAGTTGTTTCACAATTCTGGGTAACCGGGTGTGCGCAAATGCCGACGAACGACAACAGAAAAGAGTATACAGAGAGAAGTGCAAACTTTCAACTTAATTTAATTATTCGTCAACCTCCATATATATAGCCACATATAATCAACCGCTCACAAGGTCAGAACCAAACATCTTATTGCAGGCGGCGCAAAAATCACGCTCGCGATCAAATAATATTATTGAAATATATAAAATGTGTCCATTTGTCAACGAGTGTGATTTTTTGAGTGGCTTGTCTTAAAAAAATCTTTAAGACAAGCCTCTAAGTGGTTAATAACTTATACATCGTCCGCATGCTAGTAACATTTGTAGACATGCCTGTGTGTTTCTTTCGGCACTTTACGGCTAGAAATTGGAAAAGAAATATTGACAAACATGTGATCAGAGACCCGTGTTCATTATCTGCAGTATAATCGACAAAATGCATTGACATTAAGGATCTTTATAATACTCTTTTTTACATGACACCCTACTACGGTGAGTTGAGGTCTGCATTGACAACTTCGGCTCAGTTGAGTTCCAGAATGCTGCGGGCATAACAGT
The DNA here is from genome assembly GCA_013436015.1 of Rhipicephalus annulatus. NCBI lineage: Eukaryota > Metazoa > Arthropoda > Arachnida > Ixodida > Ixodidae > Rhipicephalus > Rhipicephalus annulatus. Next base: position 157,611 of record WOVY01015291.1, read on the forward strand.
CAGTGGCTTCCTTGAGCTCGTTGGCTTTCACTTAAAGACAACGTTCGTATCATGGAACGAGGATCCTTTTATTCAAAAAAGAGGAGCTGTGCATAGGTTCAAGCATAGTATCCGTTTTAAGTGACAGTTTTCTCGCTCTCCGTGACCGACTCTTGGCTAGCCACCTCGACAGAAGGGCTATCATAAAGGTGTTTCGCTTTGTTGACGATTTTCTTGTGCTTTTATACTGTGATAATCGGGGCTTGGAAGCTGCCGTTTCAAACGTATTACGTATTTTTGATGAGGACATGGCACCTCTTATTTTGATGCATGAGCTGCCGCAGGATGCTTCGTTAAGGTATTTAGATTTGAGATTAAACATCTCAAGTGATCACCTTTACTGGAAATATGAGCCCAGAAGAAGCAAACCTCTCCTACCATACTTGTCGGCTCATTCAAAGCTCGTAAAGAGAGGGATTGCTAATCATTGTTTGAGAAATGACCTCCGAAAGTCTTGCTCGTTAATCAGCAGCTTCGTTGAGCAGGCATCCTGTCTGATCAGCACTGGTTTTCCCTCTCATGTGCTGGTCTCGGTGGCGGAAAAGTTCCTTAGGACAATTAAACAGGAATGAGAAGCACCAGTGAACTGCGTGGCTTGTAGTTCAAAGCGCGAGGCTGTGATTCGCTATCTACAGAGGATTTCTCACAATTTGAAAAGGATAGGTGATAAGGTAGATGTGAAGGTGATTTTGTCTGCCCAAGAAAAGCTTTCAGCGCTCTGCAAACGAGTGATTGCGCAGTCCACACGAAGGAGCTGCTGCACAATCAAACATAGAAGGCTATTCGTAGCATGTGTGATAGCCATGGTTTATTCGCTCCCGTTGTCATGCGGCAAGATATATGTTGAGCAAACGGGTTGATGCCTGAATGAGCGTTCAAAGGAGAATCATTACAATGTATGCTCAGCCGTGCAAGGTCATTTGGGCATCCATTGTAGGGATTGTGGTTGCATACCTGAATTCGAAAAGTGCACTGTTTTAGCCAAACACCGTCCCCAGCTAACACGAGAGATTATAGAAGCCAATGAAATGCAAAAGCTGGGTGATTGATGTATCAGCATGCCTTCGCTTGCTCTGACTAAAAAAGAAATCGAGTTTCTGGCATTGACAGAATAGATTCCGAACTTGATTGATAGATGGATATGTGGGCTTTAACGTCCCGAAACGGGTGCTCATGTTTAAATGACTACGAGTAGTCGTTTAAACGTATGTTTAAATGACTACTCGTAGTCATTTAAACATACGTAGTATGAGAAACAAGCAAACTGATGTGCTGTTTGATTCGTTAGATCATATGTTCGATTTTTTGGCCTTCACTGAGACTTGGTACTCTTGCACGTCCGATGTAGTGTTCATCGAAGGATACAAGCATGAAAGCGTGCATAGACCGAATCGTGTGGGTGATGTGTCGCTATATATACAAAAAGATGTTTCATATGCCGTGCTTCCCGAATTTTGTTGTGTCAGCGCACATTATGAATCCATTGCCGTTCAACGTGTAATGTCCCTGATTGTCACAGTTTATCGGCCCCGATCAGGGGATATTCAAGAATTTCTGTGTTTTATAACTTCGATGCTTGAATATGCGTCCTTGAGAAATTTGCTTATTGTGCTTGTCGGTGATATTAATATTGATTTGTTACTTCTTACTACACAAAGTAGGCAATTTTTAGATGTAATTAAATCATTTTCGTGGCAGAACTTTATAAGTTTGCCTACTAGAATAACAGCATAGAGTGAAACTATGCTAGACCTATGTATAACTAATTATGATAGAAACGACGTCAGTGCTGGTGTGCTAACAACTGATCTGAGCGATCACTTGTTCATATTCTGTTTTTTTACTGCAGCTAAAAAAGAAAAAAATAGTGTTAACGATGCTCCTGTTCCATATCGCTCTTTCGATACCAATGCCTTGTCAGCATTTCATGCTAGTATTGAGAGTATCGACTGGGAGATTGTCTACAGTGAGCAAAACCCTAATATATCGTATGATCTGTTCCTGCAACATGTAAAGCGCTGTTATGATGCTGCCTTCCCACTACAATACTATAAAAAGCACGGAAAGTCTAGGAAACCATGGATTAACAGAGGTCTTTACAACATAATCAGAGAACGAGATAAACTATACCATAACTTCATTAGGATAAGAGACATATCTATATTACATGAATATAAAAAGTTCGCAACAAATTAAACTCTGATTTGAAGAGAGCCCGTATTCAGTATTATCAGGCTCAATTTGCAGAGGTATTTTTCAATCCAAAGAAAGCATAGAACTCGGTACGTACACTCATAGGAACAACAAAAGGTTCTCTTCCTTCAGCATTAACAATTGACGGTGTTGAGTTTAGAGAAGCTCGTCTGGCGGATAAATTTAAGAATCATTTCTTAACCTCAGGTGCAGCAGTTCAGACAAGGGACGCAGCAACGACTGCCAAAAATACATTTCTTCTTTCTCTGCGAACTCTATTTTCTCGACTCCCTGTAGTCAATTAGAAATACTTACGTACCTGAAGTCTTTAAATAAAAATACTGCCACTGGTTACGATGACATTAAGGTAGAACCAATTAAACATGTCGCCGAATCACTGTGTGGCCCACTGCAGCATATCTGCAGTCAAGCTTTTGCCAGTGGTATTTTTCCTGATGGGATGAAGATAGCTAAGGCGGTAGTCATCCACAAAGGTGGCTCTCACGACGACTTGAATAACTACCGGCCTATTTCCGTGCTACCTTTATTTTCCAAAGTTCTAGAATATACATTAAAATCACGACTAATGAAGTTTCTTGGCGACCATCAAATGCTTGCAAGACAACAGTTCGGGTTCCATGAAAAAAAAAAATCAACTCAAATGGCACTCTTGGATATTAAAGAAAAATTACTTATTAACATGGATCATAAGCAATGTACTCTTGCAATATTTGTAGACTTCAAAAGGGCGTTTGATTCCATAAAGCATTTCATTTTGTTTCACAAACTCCCTTACGACGGTATTAGAGGTATCGTATTTAATTTGATCCGCAGTTACTTATCTGACAGGGTACAATTCACTAGTCTATATGGCTACTCTTTTCAATCTCAGCCAATAAAATATGGCGTTCCGCAAGGTTCCATTCTGGGACGTTTATTCTTTCTCCTTCACATAAATGATATTGTGAACATACCGCGAACTCCTGACATAATTCTCTATGCAGAGGACATGAGTACTTTATTTTCAGGTAAACATCTACTTGAACTTCAAAATGTAGATAATAGATGGCTAACTGAACTTTCACACTGGTTGCATATAAACCAACTTCAACTTAATGTAAAAAAAACTAAATATAATATTTTCAAGAGCCGTAATAAGCCTGACGATCATAATGCCTGTATATTATTTCAAAACTGCGCTATCGAACAGATTCCTAGTTATAAATTTCTAGGTGTTGTTTTTGAAGAGAATATGAGCTGGGCACCTCACGTAAACAAGATTCATGCAAATATGTGCAGGTCAATTTCAATAATATATAAAGTTTTTTTATTTTTTTATTTAAGTATACTGCAGACCTTCTCGGTCCAAGCAGGAGTGGTACATAGGATATACAAACAATGATGTCACGTACAGAAAGGAAAATTACTTTTCCTTGGTTAGCTCCTTGGTGCCTAAATGGTTGAAAGTGCAGTTATATTATGCCCTTGTTCACTCTCATTTACAATGCTGTCTCCTAATCTGGGGTACCACTACTCAAACAAATTTTGATAGATTATTAATTTTACAAAAAAGAGCTGTCCGTTGCATTGAAAATCTTAAGCGAAATGACCACACAGCGCCATCCTTTTCAAAGCTTAATATAATCAGTATAGATCAGCTATTCCAACTAAGACTTGCTATGCATACACATAGGCAAATTTTGCATGACCCCCAAATCCTGTCCTCATCATCGTTATCTGTACATTCACAATATCACCTAAGGCAAAGTAGACTCAGAACACCTATGTTCCGAACTAAATATGGTACTCAGACACTAGCCTATTTAATGCCACATTTTTCGAATAATAATCGAGAAATCGCCAATATGATCCAAGACAACTGTTCGACATACAGCCTACGGAAAAAAGTTTAAGATTGCCTCTTGTTTAGCTCCTAATCTTCTCTTTATATTGAGCATTTGTTGTCTTTTGATTTTTTCCTATTTTGATCTATACTGTTTTGTAACATTGATCATCATCAGGGCTTGTATAAACATTTTCATGTCACGCTTCATTAGTGTGTACCGAAGGTAACTATTCTACCTATTGTGTTTTGATCGCCGGTGCGCCTGTTCTTTTTTTTTGTTTTTTGCCTTTTCTTGTTACCTGTATTTGCACATGTACCGCGGCTTTCCACCCCTGAACAATGTATGGGCAGGGGGGCCTTTGTCAGGCAGTTTCACCTGCCTTTAGCCCCTTCATCTCAGACCATGACTGTCTGAATAAACTTCAAAAGAAAAACACCATATGATTATGAGAGACGCCGCAGTGGAGGGCTCCGGATAGATTGTGAACTTGGACTGAGTTGTGGTGTTGTAACCATATAATGAGATGATGATTATCTTGCTGTGGTGCAATAGGTTGCGCGATTGCGCTGTGATGTTCTGACACGAGTATATATTTCATCCCGTTTTCGCTAATATAATTTCAGTTGAAGTCAGCGCTCTTTCTGTCTTTGTTTCTTCTTCTGTGGTTACGTGGTAACTACTCGTAGTCTTGCGCTGTGCGAATATGTTGATTTCCAATCGCCAACTAGCCCAAGCATCTGTTTTATCAACGAATACTAAATTTCAACTCGGGCCTCGACAATGCTATCTATGCAAATATTCTTGAGAGTGTCTGGAACTGCTGCAAGCAGTGTTCGCTCTCATTATCATTCGCAACGGAACTCTCTGAAAAGGACACTTATCCCTTTCTCACATTTGTCCTAATTTTCACTCGTGGCGACCTTATTTTTTTCGACTACAAGGTGCGGTCAAGTAAAGCAATTTTTGTCTTCAACTTTGCTTATAGTAAAATGATCATTAGGGGAATTGTTTTCTTATGTGTCAACTTTGCTTGGACCAAGTCATGCACTCATATGTCAGCCATAGCTTAGGCCACCAGTCTCTTTGGATCGGGTTCACCTTGTCTTTTGCTTCTTGCCATGACATGTTAAGGAGTTTGGTGCTTTTCACCTTGCGTTTCACCAACACAGAAGTTTGACAAGTATGCTGCCTTGCTAACCATGCCCAGTATTTCTCACGACCTTAAGAGGATGGAACTAAAGCATGGCGTGATCCTTGTATTCGCGGCGCCCCTGATGCTTGCACGCCTGTGTTCTCTTACCAAGGATTGAACAAAGAAAATGGCGAGCGCGAAAAGAAATATAATCAGCGATTTGTTCGCACTGGTGCCGAAGTGGCATACAAGATTCCACTCAGTTGTGGTAAAGCTTAGATCGGCCTGTTTGACTGGTGTCCTAATGAAAAGCTAAGAAAGCATTGGACTAGCTTCAAGGCTCAGAATGACGGAGCATTTCTTCCTGCGCATTGCAAGAAGGGTGGTTTCACAGCACTCTTCGAAGAGACAGATGTTACAAGTCGAGAAATATAAAAGCAGGCGTGAGAGAAAGATTCTAGAGGTGCACCAGGTTAAGATTGGTGCAGACATGCATTCGGTGTACTTGGTGATAAAGGAATTGAACTTCTTCCACAGCTGTTACCAGATTCTCTAGAAATATACATACACAAAATTTGATTAGGACCTTGAGGGACACTATACCTCAAGGCGGTGGAGCAGCATCGATGTCGGGATGGATAGGCCGAGCCTCACCGCCGCGTCCCTGGACGGCGCTTGATCTCTGGACAGCGCTTCGTTCATCTCTGTCACTGTCCTGTGTTACGCGCTGTGTTTTCGCTGCGCCTAATATATTGTCAAATTTATGTTTTTTTCTGACAGCGTCTTCAGTGTGCTTGCGCATAAGCTTTTTTTGTGTGTGAATCTATCTTGCAAAGACTCCCACTTAAAGTTAGCGTCTTTCCTGTCGACGCTTCTTCCTAACCAAATCTGCACTCCCCTAAGCAAGATATGAAACCGCAACAACTCAGTACTTTGATGAAAATGTGGTATTGCGTTGACACACACGAACGGAAAAAACAAAACAGAAGAAGCGCTAACATTTAACTGACTGTTTATCCTGAGAAGCACCTATATGTGTAGATCAGTGCGTAGAACATGAAAGCCTGCCACGTCAAGAAAGTTAGATCAATTCACTTGCAGTCAGTGGTCCTTTTTTACTTTTCTGGATGCGGCAGTTATAATGTTGCTTCTCAGCATAAACAACGAGTTGTAAGTTAGCACTTCTCCTGTTTTGTCTTGTCCGTCCGTGTGTGCTATCACGATACCACTTTGCGAAGCTAAAGCGTCCTAACTTTTTTCATCCTTTTGAGCGACAGTCGCATAAGGCAGAATATAACGCAATGTTCACAATAAAACAGGGTTCTCTCTAATTCGGCCATATTACCATGACCAGTGGTGCTCGAAACCCTCTGCAGGAGGCACTGGGTGCACACTGCCGCAGCTTTTGAAGCGCTGCATGGGTTCGGACGGGCCAAAATAGAACGCGTGCAAGGCAGCAGGTGAATGACCGCCACTGGCGATACGTACACATGTGACGGCTAGGGACCACGCGGCTGCCATCTATTTTTTCTCCTGCGCGCACATCTGAACCTCGGGTGCACGAAAGAACTGGTCGTTTGAGTTCGACCAAGCACAAAGCGTGGGCGCGTGTAGTCGGAGACCGGTCAACAGCAAACTATTATAGTAGTGTTCGCTGTAAGTATCGAGTTTAAAGCGAAGAATAGTACAGCCCAACTAGACTACGTCAGCGAACGAGTGCAAGACACGATAAAAAACGAAGTGCGCCCCAAGGTCAGCAAACATAATACAGTTAAAATATTGCGGCAGTTGTCTCTTTAACCACCCAATTTTCATTGACTTATCTTTAAGCATTGTTGCACTGTTTATGACCTGCTACAACATATCGGAACAGGTGTCGAGGGCTCCAACCTAAACCTCGCGGTCATTGGCCGCGAGATCGAGCAGTGTCGCCACCTGTCGGCAACTGACCGAAACGGTGAAGTGTGGATTGCTCCTTGCGTCGTCAGCTAGCCACGTCTTGTCTCTATGTGCACGTACGTCATGCACGTTCTCAAAATGTGGCTTGTCCGATCATGTCAGTGCGAGTGTACCTGTTTCTACGTATGCCTGAAATGATGTACGAAACCATTTGGTCTTGCTCGGCTGCTAATGCTTTTTAATAAGATCGGCGAGTGCGACTTTTCAGAGTGTTGTTTATAGTCGTCGTACCCTCCGTCCACCAGAGTAATTTCAGAGTGGGTGGCGCTTTCTATTTGAAGCACGTTGCGAAATGCTCTTCGCATCCTCCCAAACATGCAGACTAAAAAATGCTGTGTGAATGCAGCATTTTCTGGCGACTCTGTTGTAAAAAAAACAAAAAAACAGGCTCTAGGTAATTGCGTGCTGTTTGTAGGTACAATTACGACACTGTAGTTTTTTGATCATGCGAGGGGCCTTAGTTATGGTCATCTGGCCGTGCTACCTCTACATATAAATATTACGCTATTCCTATGAAAATATTACCATCACACAAAGAGTGAGACTTAAGTACTAACACTGTATTTGAAACAAAGTTACAGTACGCAACCGTGTACTCAGATTTGCGAACGTTTAAAAGAGCCTCGACGTTGAAAATTGAATCAGACGGCATGCCTTATATATAATGTCGTGTATTTCACTAACAGTTTCATATTTTACATTGTTTTCAGCGTTTGTATGGCATTGTTAGTCGCCGACTGAAGGCAGTGGTTATATTTTGCCTTAAAACAAAGAAAAACATGCTTGTCCTTTAACCAGGCCTTCGTTGTAGCACCGCCATGCGTGTATTCCATCGATGAGAGCTTTCTGCTGAATTCTCATACAAGATTTTTACTGGTGCAAGAACGTTTGTGTACACGCCGTAAACGCAGTGCAGCGCAAATCACCGTCAGCCACTGAGCTTTCCTGACTAGACTTCTCGACTATCACACGATTCACGGTGAACAGAATGAAAGAAAAAAATCAAATGCATATAAGGTGGAATGGTGGTACTAAATGAATCGCACAAATCTGCAGGCTTTCTATCTTTCTTCCTCTCTTTTTTGTCATGCAGAATAAATAGATGTAAATAATAGTACAGTCATGCTACAGCATTGCGCAGCAGGTGGTACACAAGCTAACCACGTACAAGCACTCGGACGGGGGAACTCTGACGGGATCGAAACATTGTCATCTTGTCCGCCGACAAGGGCAATTCGACGGTAATGTTGGACAGCGGGGCTACGATCAGTAGGTTTCAGCTCTTTTAGAAGTGGACGCATACAAGCAGCTAGGAAAGGACCCAACGAAGTGAACCCAGACACACCTAAACAAGCTACTCGCAGAACTTTTCAAGCATTACCCGGATTTCAGAACACTTTACCTGCGACTAATCGGCCGTAACGGATCCGCGCCGAGTTTTTACGGACTACCGAAAATTCACAAGCCTGACGTACCCCTCCGACCAATTGTAGACTTCACTTTCTCCGCATGCCTAGCCCTTTCAAATTTTCTACACCACATCTGCGCCTCACTAACCCGGAAGACACCAACTAATGTCCATGACGCCAGCCATTTCATGCAGCTAGCGTCAGATGTGAGCATCGGCGATGACGAGAGCATGGTCTCATTTGACGTCATTTCATTGTTCACCAACGTGCCAATTCCTTTAGCGGCCTCCGCTGCCCGTGCTGCGCTTGAGGAGGACGCAAGCCTCAGTGAGAGGACTCCTTTGGCGGTTGACGAGCTCTGTCGTCTACGGGAGTTCTGCCTTTCCAGTACGTACTTGTCCTACAAAGGAACTATTTTCAGGCAGAACAGTAGAACCGCGATAGGAGCCTCCATCTCCGTCACGACGGCAAAGCTGACCATGGAGTACATAGAAAAGAAAGCACTCAGCTCCTTCTCGCCGCGACCCAAGCTTTTTCTGCGTTATGTGGACAATTGCTTTTGCGTAATTAAGACGGCTGAAGTTGAAAACGTCCGACAACACCTAAATTCCGTGCACCCAGCCATACAATTCACGACCGAGTGCGAAAGCGACCACTGCCTGCCCTTTCTAGGTGGCAAGAAAGCGCAACAGCCTGGAGTTCTACGTTCATAGAAAGCCAACGCACACTGGCCGCTACCTTCAATTCGATTCTTCCCACCCCGCCTGCTACAAGGCCTCGGTTCTGACCACGCTACTCTAGAGAGCTAGGAACTTATGCTCTAATGACACCGAGCGAAAGAAAGAGGAGTCCCGCGTAATTGCTGACCTCAGAAAAAACTGATACCCAAAAAACCTGATTCGAGCTGCCACCCGCCGCGGCGTAGAGCACCAGAGGATACGAAGACCCTAATCAACCTTGATTGGGAACCCCCCGAAACGCGTACTGGTTCCATACGTTCAGGGAACCAGCGAGATGTTGACGCCGATCTTCAGGAAGGGAGGGGTTGACATCGCGCACGTGCCTTCGTGTAAGCTAGGCCGCCTCCTTCCCCGCCCGAAAGAGCGACCAGCAATGGACAGGATCCCCGGTGTCGTTTACAAAATTCCGCGTGCCGAGGGCCCCTCATCGTATATCGCCAAGACGGAAAACCTACCGGAACGACTGAAGCAACACGCCAATGATGTGCGGAAGTTCTACAAAGAGCGGAGCGCAGTCACCGAACATGCTGAGACGTTGGATCACAAAATTAATTTCGAAGCGACGGCCAACTTTGAAAGCGAGCCGAACTGGAGGAGAGGGTTGTTACTCGAGTCTTAGAACATAAAGAGGACAGCCCATATTATCAACCGCTCTCTCGGAACCCTTCCCCCCGTGTATTTACACGGACTGCGCTCCACCACAAAACGAGAGAGAGAGAGAGAGACAAAGAGAGGTCATTAGCCACCCAGCGAGTGCTTTGAAGACGCCGCTGCTACGTAGCCTCCGCCGTCACCCCTGAGGAAGGAACCAAGTCGGTTCCGAAACGTCGGGTTTCTTCAAAACTTTTGGTTGGAGTCTGAATCATCTCCCAACATAGCAAAGGCGTGATTGAGTGCGAAAGCGTGAAGAGAGACACCCAGGGCGAGCATCCCTATGAAAGACAGTATGTGCTTTATTTGCCGGTAATGTTAACGTTGCATAGGCGTAGTGCACTGATTCAGTAGAAAAGAGCGTAGATATTAAAAGTAAACTGTTGTCAACGCATTTTATCTGTTGGCAATCGGCTCAGACCACACGCAACAAAGTGCCGCTGCGTAAATCTGTATATGCGCCGCCGACCGCCTATCCACACTTGGGCAGGACGTTGATGCCACCTAGAGCCCTATCTCACCACGAATAGAAACTACGATTTCGAAATCTTCATTTTGAGATGCATGTAAATTGGCTTTGGGTTAGAGGACTTACCTACAAAACCGCGACAGATCTCGATAACTTCTGCCAGGCGAGGGATTTTTCGACGTGCAATAAGATTAAGCGTGTGTTGAAAATGATGTGGCTTTTTACGGAAGGTCGAAGCAAGGAGCTAGATAGCATCGAAACCAAATGTTGTACAACTTAAGGGTTGCAGGAAACCCCCCTAGAATGAGACCTGGAGTGACCTTATTTATGTTATTTTAAAGTACAGCACAGGCTTCACGGGAATCATGTGTGCGGAGGGGTGGAGAACTTTATGCAAAATATACATATATAAGCACACAACAGCACAAAAGAAACGATTGAAACGGAACAAAATTAAGAGAAAAAAGTATAGGACAGTCGAAGATGCACACGAAACACAATTAATGGAAGTGGAAGTGATGTGGTGCGTTGCCTCTGCACAATAAAAGAAAGGACAAGAAACACACTTTTGTACCTATAACGTACATTATAATAACCTAGAAAAAAACTTGAATTACACATATATATTCGCAATTTAACAATTATTTTGTGTCACTTGTAAATAGTTCCCTTGATACCCAATACATATGATATCCAAAACTGAAAATCATTCGAAGTGCATTTCTAAACCCGATTGACACTCACGATGGATGAAGGATGAAAAACTTTTATTGGGGTCCTAAAGTATTCTATCCCCGCTTTATAGGGGTAGGATCGTGGGCCGCTCCCACTTAGGGAAGGAGAGGCCCAGCCTCACCGCTGCATCATGGGCCTTCTGGGCAGTCTTGAGTTGTTGTATGTGAACCGGACTAGTGAGCATTAAATAAAAGGAGTGTTCGGAAAACTCTTCATTTTTTCTTTGTAAAGAGGGGCGCCTCCAGAGCATGTTGTTAAAATCACTGCGATCGTGGCAGCCCGGACAAAGTGCTGTAGTGTCGGAGTAATGGCTATAGGTTACGAGGCTAGGGTATGTTAGCGCCTGAAGCATGCATATTTTGCAGTATTCGATATACTAAAGGTTTCAATATCGATAATCTGCAGATTCGCTCAGTAAAGCATGTACTAGATCCTGCCTGTTTTTTACAAATGTCTCGAAAAGCTGTTGCAATAAAAAATAACATCATTCTGTAACAAGAACAATTTACTTTGAGATTTTCAATTTGTATTTAAAAAAAGTCGCTCAACTGAATTAGCACTATTGACTCAAAAAGCAATAATTCTGCTAGGCTTTGAAAAAAAATTGGGTAGTCTTGGCATATTCATTGATTTTTAAAGGCATTTGATACCATAACTCAGAGAACTTCACTAACAAATCTTGACATTACAGGTTTAAGGGGTACATTTCTGAATTTCATCAAAAGCTATCTGAAGTATAGGTATCAAACTGTTACAGGCAATCACAATCCAAAAAAACTTACGATACGTGCTGGGGTTTCACAATGAAGCTTACGAGGACCTCTATTAATTAACAAGTATATAAATGATTTAACGATTATCAACACTACGGCGCGATTTGTTATAAATGCGGACGACACCAGTTCATTCATGACTTCCAAAAAGGTTGAAGAGCTAGTCAGCCACTGCCAATGATACTATAAAACAAATAAACTAGTGGAGTCCTCACTATAATGCAACCAAAACAAAAGGCGTGTTTTTTAACCACAGAACAAAAAAAAAATGGCAGATCCGACGTACAGTGGGAATCGATGATATGCAAGCACGAATGAGAAATGTTGATATGTCCCTTTAGTTTCAGCACAACGTTACGAGGTGGAGGTATATGAGGTCGTACATGACTTCCATGTCAGGATTATCATGTTTGAATGTGTCGTTTTTCTGCGTCATCTAATCACGTCACCTGATACCAAATTTAGTATATATGGACCTAGCGAAACGGCCACGAGCGCATCATGAGCGTGGCATGTAGTCATGTTGTTACATGACACAAATGTCCTAATTTTCACGTTAGGGTCTGTCGCTTGTGTGTGTTCGTCATGCAATCATGCCACACCATACAACTTTTGCAACATGCCATGTGAAATAAACCACCGCAAGAGGTGAAGGACCATGAAATGGAAATCATGACATTCATGACATACATATCATGATTTTCGTGTTATGACTAGTCAAATATGTTCTTCATACAGTCATAATAAGCAATACTAAGTTTGGTATCGATACCAATATCGAAACGGACAGGAGAGCCTGAAGTCGTAGGCGGCTAGATAGATAGATAGATAGATAGATAGATAGATAGATAGATAGATAGATAGATAGATAGATAGATAGATAGATAGATAGATAGATAGATAGATAGATAGATAGATAGATAGATAGATAGATAGATAGATAGATAGATAGATAGATAGATAGATAGATAGATAGATAGATAGATAGATAGATAGATAGATAGATAGATAGATATATAGATAGATACGCTCAAAGTCACCAAAGTTCACTAAGAAATGCTTCGCATTCAAAAACAAATCGTTCATGGATGTCTTCAAATAAGAGCCGTAATAGAAGAGCCTTCAAGAGCTTAGGTTTCATTGTTCAGGAAAAGATGTTATGGAATGAACAAGTGTATATCAACGCCAACAAGCTTTCTCGAGAGACATGTATACTATTAAGAGTACGCCTCTTGTTGCCATTGAAAGTGGAGCGCTTACTTTATAGTTCTTTTCTTCTATCCTATATGAACTACTGTCATCTCCTAAGGGGCAAAACAGCCAGCTCAAACATGAAAATTTTATTCCTATTGCAAAAAAAAAAGCTGTTCGAACAATTTGAAATGCTTCGTCAATGTCAACACTGATGCTAATATTGAACAGCTAGATATCATACCAATACAGGTAGTGCATAATACAATTTTGAGCAAACTCATTTTAATGGAGAGAAAAAAAATACCATGGGTTTTCTGGAGAATCTGTCACGGTTAACGCGAAATTCAAGTGCGTTCAGTACAAGTCACAAAAAAGCTGGTATATCCCACATTGTCAAACAAATTGTGGAAAACCAATCAACAACTAGCCCAAGCATCTGTCTTATCAAGAAAAACGAATGCTACGTTGTCTTACGATCTTTACTTTACTCTCTTCACTGATTGTCATATTTCCTGTTTCGAAGGATGTGTATTTGATGATCATTCATCTCGGTGTTTTAATGAACATTCATTATGTGTTGTAAAGTATGCGGTGATGTGTGTTCGAACTTTTTCATATTCAATAGTGAGTATTTATTATGCTTGAATGTTTATTACGCATATTCCTTGTTTATTTTTTGTAAAGCGTCTAGTGACGTGTTTTAAATTTTTATATGAATCAGATGTTTCAGACATAAGTGTGCTTTCAATTATCTCCATTTTAATGTTTTTATATTTTTTCTGAAAGCTGCACAAACACGTTTTTTTTGTTTGATTCAAGTACAGTCGTGTCTTTACAAACATATTTCTTTTTTTGTACATTACCAGTTTATGCATTGTATTTTTTCTTTGGCCGTCCACTGTTTGCTGGAAAAGAAAAAGGAACACAGACCTCGCCAAGCCTTTGTGTGAATTTTTGTCACTGTCTCTCTTATCTGTACCATGCATAGATGCGAAATAAAGTTCAGTTCAGTTTATTTCAGTTTTAAAAATTAGATTTGAAAAATTACTACGATTGACGCACAATAAATTTCGGGGCAGAGGACGTTGTATTTTCTGCACGAGAAAAAAAAGAAGACAACAAGAGGAAGCTGGAAAGAGTAAAAGAAGGAATACACTGCCGTAAAAAAAAACTAAATGCTTTTGCGCCACAGTGGTACAGTGGTATACGGTTGCCGACTTAGAAGCCACGCATTCGATCCCGGCCGCTGCCATGACGTTTTTAATGCGGGTGAATTGTAACACCGCTATAAAGAAAGTAACTTCCGTAGCGTGATCAGAATTTTAAACAAAGGAATACTATGCATATTTACATCACGTGACATTTCTAACTCACTTTAGACGTCCCTTCGGTACGTTTAGTCCTTTTTGAACGTAGGCAACAAACAGGTTCTGGGAATCGATTTTCCTTTGCATATTTCACAAGGCGCTTTGGCTGCAGCTAAAATAAACAAGCCATAGAAAAACCATGCTCTTGTGAAATGATTGGACATTGCAACTTCGCACAATAACGGTGACGAGATATGTCGTTTGCCGCTGTTTTGAAGCAACCAAAAATTACGCATATGATGTAATAGTACTCTTTCTAATGAACAACATACAAAATGAGCCTGATCGGTATGAATAATGAAACTACTGAGTTAGAAAACCGGCAGGCGCAATTGGAGGCCCTTCTTGCTTAGCACGATGATATATGCTCGCGGATACTGTGCAGACGAATGTAGCAAGCATCCTGTGAACTTTCTGGATGTGTTTCTAGCAAATTGCTTGCAAAAGGTATCCATCTACAGAAGCCAGAAAAACTGTACTTATTGTTACGACTGATATGGGCTTATTTGAGATGAAGTGAATGAAGGGACACGCAATATGCAAGGGATGGTTAAATGCTGCTGATCAGCACATCCACCCTTGTTCGTTCTTCCTTCGAACTCTTCCAGTGACGCATTACATTTTCTTCGCTCACCGATCAAGGCTCGCCGAATGACAGATACACTTTTCAAGAACTAACCAGGAATAAAATGTTTAAAATCAAGCTTAAAAATAAGGCCTAGAGTCACTCAAAAATTTTCAGAGTACCACAAAGGTAGGCTGCCCGCAGGCACATTAGGCGGCGGATATTTCCGTTCCTGCAGCTGTCCGTAGAGCAGCTGGCATGCTTGGAGATCAGACCAATCTTTCCGCCTCGGTGCCATGTTTTTCTAGCCGGAACTGCCATATTTGTGTATGTTTCTTCAAGAGGATACTAGAAGTGATTTCGAGTCATGCCAGGGTTATTAATGAACGGCGCAGTAGGTGGCGTGATTGTGAATGGAATGTGCGGCGTGTGGTACCATGTGCTCGCCAACTCTCTTCAAGATTATCATGGCTTCCTCAGTATCGTTTTGTTTGGTCGGTACAGAGGTGTAGATGTTCATTGACTTAACACAAAACGCCATTTACTTCTTGCTGAATATTGCGTGTTTTCGCTAACTCAGAAGTCCGCTGAATGTTGCTGTTTAATCACGGTGCTGCTCAGTTTCACTTCATAGCGTAATGCCACGTTGAGACCGGTAGAACTGGAATACATGTTTGTGTGTTTCTTGAGGACGGCATTAGAAGTGGTTTCCAGTTATCGATGTTTTTAAATCAATGCCGCGGTAAGTGGAATGATTGGGAATGCAATGTGCGGCGACTGTCGCCATATACTTCTCTTCATGAACTCATCCTTCTCATCTCAGGTCACGGTTGTGTTCGTTAGGTGCAGAGGTGAATGTGTTCAAACACTTCATGCAAGACGCCATTTACTTCTTCCCTACGTGAAACTTGTCAGTTTTCGCTGACTTTTACGATATGCTAAATGTGCAGTCGGGGTTGACGTTCTCTCCATAGCGCTTGATTGCATCCTTAAATTGATTGGGAAATCACAGCTTGACCTGGGCACTTTACTTGCTGTTCAGCTTATTGATATGTGTAGTAGGAGTGGTGTGTGTACGGTAAGATAAAGTTGCGCTCGATGTATTTATGCCTTGGTTTGAAACGCCAGCAGCCCAACGGAAGGGCAAATGGGCATGTGGTAGATACTACCATTCATCAAGTGTTTGACTATTCGTCATGACTTCCTTGCTGATAGAAAACTAGGCTGCTAAAAATTGACTGACAGCTCTTCATTGACATAAGATGAGGCGCGTTCTTGACGTTTTGTTGCATTCCGACAAAAGCGTTTTTTTTGTTAACGTTAGCAGCCCGTAAGAAGCTGGCGGTCCCATTCGGGGTCCGGTTTAATTTCAACCTATTTTTCTCATGGGCGCTTACTACAGCTTTCTCGGCACGGTAGTTTTTATATTCTCAGTGAGTGATAACGTAGCGCGAAAATTTCAAAGCGTATGCTAAAGGAATTCAGGATATTAGTTGAAAACGTACAATATGCATTAAAATTCCCACGAACCAATCGATTCAGCGGTAAATGCTCATGAGAAAGTGTTCCATGTTTATCTAATCAGTAAGGGTATGTCAAAAGCTTTTAGAAAATGAGGACGATAAGAAAAAAAAAGCTGAGGCCACGAAGTTTTCATTTTCCTTTTATGCCACAATTTCAGCTTGTGCAACTACCGCAAGAACGAGTGCAATTGCTTGCAAAAATGCATACTTGTTTTCATTGTGACCACTGACTGAACTGTACTGTAAGTCTGTATATACTACGTGGAATAGAATCTGTAAGGATAATAATTTTGGCAATGAATACGCTTAGTAACATCTGATACTATTTAAGTCACTAAATTTCATGCGCAATCTCTCAGACGCACTAGTGTTTTGCGACATAGCCGACATAGTTCCACAATCCGAGAAAAGGTGTACCAGTAAAGACGTATAGTTTTAATAATATTGTCATGGTTATTAGCCGTAAGCACAACAGAGGAGGAAGAAGCCAGCCTCACCAGTGGCAGTCTCTGGCGTTTTTCTGAAGAAGACGACGTTGCGCGTCTTCTCTTGCGTTTCGTTCTTGTGTGCGAATATAGAGCCTAGCTGTTCACGTCGAAATGAAGCCTTGTGTCCCGTTCTTTGCACGTTACGACACTGGTGGAGGTGCTGGACTTCTACGACTGATGCTCGGGACTCCTCCGTGGCCCGGCAATTCAAGTCCGACACCGCAACCCGTTCCTTCAATGGATATCCTTGTCCACCACTACAGTCACCGACAGCAAGGCTTTAGTCTTGAGGTGACTCCCCTGGAACTTTCCCAGCAAAGCACTCCGCCTGGAGAAATGGCGACTGCAAGTGCTTCCCAGCTGACTTTTGAGCAGCCTCATATTCCGGAGACATTCCATGGTGAGGCGTATGAAGGCGTTGAGAAATAGTTATCCCAGTATGAGCGAGTCACCAAGGCAAACTACTGGAGCACCGAGCTAAAGCTTTCATGCACCTACTTTGCTTTAGAAGACAGCACTCGTACGTTGTATGAAAACCGCGAGGCAATGCTGTCTTCATAGGATGAATTTCGGCAGCAGATTCTCAGCACATTCGCAAACAAAGAATGCCGTGACTTTGTTCGGCAACTCATCGAGGCTCGGGTCAAGAAACCGAATGAGAGTGTCGCCATGTTTGTGGAGGACATGACCCGCCTATTTCGACGGGCTGACCCTGACATGCCTGAAGCCAAGAAAGAAACTCCACCATTTGATGCGAGGCGTCAAAAAACAATCTTTGTCAGCCTTCTTCACTTCTTCGCAATCCACCGATGACCGTTGGGGAATTCATCAAAAAGCTACAGCTATCAAGCGCACACTGCAGCAATGGTGTCGCTATTACGAACGACCAAACGGTGCCTCAATCAGCGTCTCTGCTCTGACGGCTGGCAGTGACGGCTCTCTGCGTGAGCTTATTCCCGAGGCAGTTTGTGAGGAGATCCGAAGCTTCCTTGTGACTCCGCAACAACGTGCGATGGCTTCAATTGGAGGAGTTGTGCGGCAGAAAATCAGGCAAGCATTTTCGCAGTCCGAATCACTGCCAGTCCAGCGATCTATTAACTCTGCGGCAGCCACTCATCGTCCGTCGCCAGTGCCGCACAACTCGTCTGCACTGGCTCATTCTTACAACGCGCCGGCTGCACCAGTCTACAACCCACCGCCGCCGCCACCGCCACTTCCGCCCCCAACGACGACGACTCCGCAATATAACGCACGTACTGAAACTCAGTTCCACCTGCCGTTCTACCCTCCGCCGACACCTGCAACTTGGTCACTGAGGGTGCCTACCAGTCGACCATTCGTTCGCAAGATGGATCTGTGGTGCACCGTCAGCTGCCGTCCACTGTGTTTCAATTGTGGAGAAGCTGTACATGTTTGCCGCATCTGCCCATGTCGTGAACAAAAATACCCGACTTATGCGCCGACATTTTCACGACCTCATTTCGACACCCGACGTGACAGCACGCACCAGCAAGCTCAGCCATCCGCTCTGTATCGTCGATCCCGCTCTACGTCACCTTCGCCGAGCTCTTCTCCGAACCGTCGTAGTTACGCCGACGCTGTCTAGGGCAGGTCCCCAAGCCCTCATTGGGGAAACTAACAGCTGCGACCTTTGGAGAGAAGGTTTCCGCCCGGCGAGATGCTACAACACCTCCAGTACCAGTACGATACGACGAACGATGCAACGCCGCCGACCACGCAGAAAATTGTAAGCGCTGGCCTAGGTGTTTACATAGACGGACGTCTTGTGACAGCGCTAGTAGACACTGGCGCAGATTTTTCTATCGCGAGCAGAAAGCTTGCTGATTGGCTTAAAAATGTAAAACTTCATGGACGGGGTGGCCTAACATAAGAACTGTGGGAGGTCAACTGATGACGACGACTGGAAAGTGCACTGCCAGAATTAGTATCGGTGATTCAGCTTTTGTTGCCACGTTCGTGATTTTGTCCGGGTGCTGCAAAAACCTGGGGGCAAATTCACGAAGATTTCTCTAGGCTACGCATTTTCTTAGCCAAAAATTCTCTTATCTGGAAGGATTACTATAGCGCGGGCACTTAACAGAGCGACAAGGACCCACGATAACCGATGAAACGACAAAGAAAGAAAGAAGTGTGTGCCGAATATATCAAGGTAACACGCAAAGCGCCTAGCATCGAGATTATACGATAGCCAATGATTTCCTGTATCTCAGTTTCAATTTCGCGAGCGTCTGCTACAGCACTTACGGGATGCCGCGTACCTTGTAATAGCAACTTGGTGTGTCGCGCAAAGCCAAGCACTCGCCTTTCATCAATGACTGTAGCTAAAAAAGAAATCGCTCGATGGCCTTCAGCAATAATCCATGCACTATCTCACCAAGTACAAGTAAACAACACTCCAGGTGCACCACATCAATGAAACCACGCATAAATTGATGCATGCAATGTTTGAAAATGGGCCTCAAATATCTTCCCCTGTTTAACGTGACCAGTTACCTTACATTTTAATGAAGCTGCGCTGCTACTCAACTAATGCGGCGTAATCGAGCACGGAATAGTGGTCAACGTAACGTTGTTTTGTACCTAGACGTAAAAGGTTGCCTTTCTTACAATATTGCGTCTCTCATAATCATATGGTGGTTTCGGGACGGTAAATCCCACAAATCAATCATCAATTCTTACAATATTCTTATTACAAGATACAGGAGCGACTTGTGCCTGCGGACGAATTGTGCAGAACTATAGAA
This sequence comes from Rhipicephalus annulatus, assembly GCA_013436015.1. Lineage (NCBI taxonomy): Eukaryota > Metazoa > Arthropoda > Arachnida > Ixodida > Ixodidae > Rhipicephalus > Rhipicephalus annulatus. The sequence continues at coordinate 177,460 of WOVY01015291.1, forward strand.
CAGGAGCAATCAAATGAAATTGGGAGCAGAATTTTGCAGGTTCCAGGCACCGCAGCATTTTTCATAAAGCCGTAATGTGAGAACGTGCGTACACTTACGCTTAGATAAGTGTCTACGTAAAACGAGGGAGACTCGTCGGGAAATAATTCAGTGCTAATGCTTTTCACAAAACACGGTGCAAATATTTCGTCCAGCGTTGCTTGAGTGAGCAAACAAAGCAAGGGGCGTGTATACGAGTCTTGAAGCCGAGAGACGTTATCACACGTGCAAAAAGGACGAAAACAAAAGAAAGAGAGACTCGTTTCGTCTCCGCGAAATATTGAAATCGATAGATCGTAAAGACAATTTCCTGGCCCAGCAGACGTCAGGGAAAGTTTCCGCAAGCAGCGTCGGATGCTTGGAGAGCACAAAAAGTGGAGTACGCGCTTTATGGGAGCTACAGCCACTCAGAAAGCGAGATGAAGTGTGACTGTCTTTAGATGTGAGAATCAAAGTAATTAGGAGAGTTGTGAGTTAATGAGCCGATTCTTCCTTAAATAACTATAATGGAAACAAACTGAGCTTTTATCTAGTGACAGTGACACTCGTGACAGTGAATTCATAATAGTTATTAGCGCTGTCACAGGCCAATATATTTTTGTTTTTTTATTTATAGTTGGCAAACTATGAGAAGGTAGCGTACGTTAGAGCCGGCTATCCCAACATCATGACAGTAATGTACAAGATGAATAGTGCACAGTTATACAGCCACATGTGGTGGTTTCTATCTTCTAGTAACCTTGGGCACACCCAACCTACTTATTTTTTTCTATTTTTGACCAAGTTTCACAGGACTTTTTTGCATTTGGCATCATTCAAAGCATTGACGATATATCAGCAATAGGGTGAATGTGGGCATTGCTGCTCTGGATAAGCGGTCACAGCGCTCAGCTACAATCTAGGAGTTACTGGGTTTCATTCGCAGTGTCACCAAGCACTTTTTTTTAAAGCTTGCGCGGTCTAAGAGTATGCGTGGCGGCGGGTACTAATTTCTTGAAAAGCGGCTTTTGCGCTCGCTTCTTTTACTCTCCTTTTGACCCAAAGCACTGTGCTGTGCTCCTTCATAAATGACATAATTCAGGCTTCACAATTTACCCTATCGTCATCTCTTATCGCAAAAGTGCCCAGTGCTGAAATACCAATATTATACCTGGTATGTTACTTTTTCGCGTGTTTGCATATTCAACCAGCGATCAGTCATCACGGTGTTTTGAAGAAAATCTAGACATGCAGCCAGATAATTGCTAGCAGCCAAGTTGACTGCCTTTGTCGGGACACGTTTTCGTGCTAATTTGGTGGGCATCATTACATACAGCAAGGCGAAAGATCACGAATAGTTAGAGAAGACACAAACAGAGTGATTAGTCTGTGTCTTCTCTCCCGCTATCTGTCATGCTGCACGCTTCAGTGTAATGTCGCTGTCAATGGTTAAAATAAACTATAGCAGCTAATCGAGTTCTGCTGAGAGGGTCCCTTATTGTCCAGAGCGAAACAGAACAATAGCGACTTGATTTGTGTCATAGAGAGATACTCTGCTTTTGGTTATTACAATAAATTGTAGTAACCGAATTTCATTTTTTCATTAACAACAGTTCCAGTACACATGAAAGGTGCATGGACAAAAACTCGTGTACTGTGCTTGATTTGATTTGTGACCTCAATAGTAATTGCCAACCGGTATTACAATATGCATAAATATGACACACATATACAACCACAAGTGATAGCTTGTTTATTATGATTAAAACTGATATGTTGAAATAAACATATTCGACCAATCTAATATATACAAATATTCCATATAGATTAGCTATGCTCTAAAGTAATCTTCACTGGTTGGTTCTATATTACCCAATTTCTCGCTCATGGCTGTACGTTGGCAAATGAAACAACTTCTTCAAATGCACAAATTTTGTGTAAGGTTACATTTATTTTTATGCAGTAAAAACAAATCAAAATGTATAATGGCTCCGAAGAAAAAGAGCTAGAACCAAATTCAGCCAAATCATTACCAAACTTACTCATCACTGATAAATGGATTCTCATTTAAAATATACATACATGTATAAACATATGCATATATATATATATATATATATATATACATACATACACCGAGGTGTGAATATCAAGATGAATAGATTAATGGCTATAAAACAACCATTCTAGTGCACTCATCTTGAATATACAGAAATTTACTTTCGAAAGAAATCCAACATCCCAGTTTTGTCGACTTGGTGTTTCTCGGACCATCTCGGAAAAGCTTCATGCATAGTTTCTGCTGCTTCCTAGTGACAAGCAGTTTTTATAGGAAACACAACAATAAAGCCCTTGACAATGTCTTGCTAAAGAAAAGGGCTGTGCATCAAAGTTTCGTACATGTATGCAGTGTTACTCTGTTTATTTACATAGTTGGCTCATTCGCAACACACTAACAAAGCATGTTAGGACACTTGGGCTGAAAAGTCGGCACAGCACAAAGAAATTCTAGACAATACATGAATAATACAACTCCAAGCTACGAAGCTCCTCGGTGCAAACAGTGTTTATATTGACAGCTATAGACCCCATTTTGTTTCCCGAAAACACTCCTCAAAAAACTTCAAAGTCTGTACGTCAACACAGTTCCCGTACAGCTGTCTGTTAGTCTGCTTGAAAGCAATTCAGTTCACTGGTGAGCAATGGCTTTACACAAATTAGGTGAGGTGATGCTCCAGTGCACTGCATGTATGTCTTGATGCTGGCCTCAACTGCGATGTTGCTCTGCACATATGTGTAAAATAACAACTAATACTATGTCACTACAAAGTAATTCTGTGTGCTTTGCATGAAACAGAGACCACAATAAAGAACATAAGAATATTTACCTTCACACAGTTTAAAATATGTCAATAGAGTTCTCACAGCTCATCTGAGAATAGTAATAATAATTATAAATGCATTGTTACTCCCACAAACAAACAATTTTAGGATGCCAGCCAAAATATTAGAGTATACCAATACCTTTATAGGGCTAAACAACTGTACAGGCACCTAAAAAAGATAAATATATGCATGCTATTACTACATATAAATTGAAATAAATACATATATTTCTAGTTTGAGTAATTCTGCATGGTTGATAAGTCACTTGCATAGTACACAATCATATTATGAACGAACATATATGAGCAAAGTATACATTAAAAAAAGTTACACTTACACAGTAGAAACAGAGAAGTAGACTGTTGAAGGACGGACAGGCAGTGGGATAACAATACACAAGCACTAAAATCTACTGTTAGATATACTAGGAGTAGTAATGATCCTTTTCCTTTCAAATAAAATAATTGAGAGCTTGCCAGAGCTTATACACACATGGAATCATTGGTGCCATACAAATGAGTGTATACTGAAGGATTATAACGACTAAGTAAAGGATTACCACATTCATGCTTTACTTCTTGTACTGCAAAGAATGCAAACACAGTTACCATAGCCGATCATGGATGCTGTGATGTGTAGCAGTGAAATGCAGACACACGCAGGCAGTTTGATTAACATGCTTGTTAAAAACTTCAGCTCAAAATTATTTGCCCAATAACACACAGCAACCTTCAAATTAGTGTCATAGTTTGGTATCATCAATGCAAAGTTTAAATAATTTGAATTGCAAGCAAAGGAAGTGGTAAATAATGCACTGCTAAGAATTTAAACTGCAGCTGCACAGAATGTTACTACGTGCACAATTCAAACTGCTTCTGACATCACATTGTGCTCTTTCTGTTGTCATAAACTTTGAGCAGGAGAACAGTCACTGGCAGTCCCTTTCTACTTGTTGGTTTTCTGTGCTTTGTTCTTGATACTCTGTACAAGACCTTCGAGCACCGAATCCTATGTTACTGCTGAAACTAGAAAAATACAGATCATTGTTACAACCATGCTACATGAGAAAGTGTACAGTTGTTAAATATGTGCTCATATTTACAGATGTATTTTCAGAAGCCGATGAGAAGTATGCAGAAATAACAACAAGAAACGAAGTCTCAACACACACACAAACAGTGAAGATTGAAAATATATTCTATCGTGATACAAGAGAAAAACTACAATGTTATAGATGAGGGCATGAAACTTCTGCCAGGCATAATAGGCCAGTAAAGTTTCTTCTATTTTGACTTTACACTAGGTGCAAGAAGTAGACCACAAAAAAGTTCCCTAAGAAGCACAGGTTAGAGTGCATTACAACACAACAGCTAATGTTCATAACTTTAAGGCTGTCTAACATAGACAGCTCACCATACCGCGTATAGGAGCATATGGGCAGTCTAGAAGACACAAAGCACTTGTGGATTATGAGTGTGCTTGCTGCTCACATCTCTTATTTAAAACGAAGAAAACTTTTCAAAATTCACTTCATCAGAAAAATTATTCATACGCAACAAACACAATGGGCTCCTACAGGGCCGCCAACACTCACCATTATTGTTAATATCAGTGTCTTGCCGGATGAATATGCTGTGTCCAACCCCAAAGGAGCTCTCCACGACCTGGCTTGAATGTGTGCTGGCTGCATCGCACTGCTGCTCAAGTGGGCTAGCCACAGACAGATAGATGAGGAGCCATGGCTTTGAGGCACGCTAAACGTCACCTTTAGAGATCAACAATGCATGCTTAGGTTAGGTTCAATTGGTGAAAAAAATATATCGCTGTGCAATCGTGGTGAACGTGTTCGGCTGAAACACAACACGCCACAGCACAGAGAGAGAAAAAGCTATATCAAGTAAAAGATGCAGGTACTGGCCCTATTTCATCTGAGGCTTGTTCAATAGGTCTTTCTCCTTGCAATTTGTGAACAGCCAGGCGATGTTCACCGACTTGCTTTTTCCTTCCAGAGCTTTTGATTCACAGAGTGAGTCACAAGCTCGACAGCTCAATAAGGAATCAAAGTATTTGTGCTCGTTGAAAAGTACGAGCTTTTGAGCCTCAGATGATTGGAGTTTCATTCATAAGCTGCAGTCTTTCAACTTTCAACATTCTCAATTATTTCCCAATTTAGTTCTAATATTGTTCAATAAGCATTGTGTGTGAGAATAATACAGGTATTCACTGCAAGCAACCATACTTGGCTTTTCAATTTGTGCACAGTAAGTGGTGTTCCCTTAATCGTATGTATTAAAGAAAAACTAACCTTGCAGCCAGCCGTTAGGCAGTTTTGTGCCCTCGAAGCTCCCAAGCAGATTGCAGTCCTTCCAGATGAGGCTGCCATGCATGCTTCCAGGCCAAATCTAGGTCCACTGAATGATAACAGTCCCAGCAATGACATAGACTTGCACAGTTAGGAAGCACATGTCTTTCCTATTTTCGTACAGGTGCTCGTAGTCATGATGAGGCTTTATGTGCCAGGGCCTGCAACTGATGCATCACAGGACCTTAACAAACTAAACTAAGCCTAAAACGAGATAGTTATAAACAATCATTAAAAACAGTAACTTCTAATACTTCTTTGACGAAGCTATCACTTCGTCAAAGTGATCAAATCTCTTATAATCACTTTGAAACAAACTGAAGCCTCATGTACAATTTACGTACCGCAATATATATGTCCTAGTGAAGTATAGTGCAACCACAGAGGTAATCGTCTATAGAAATATATTTCTCAATAACGTGAATTCCTCAAGTGCAACCTAGCTCCTGGAAAATACATTCCCATCAACTTTCCAACTATCAAACGTGGTAAATAGACAGAACCATCCTAATTATCAAACAAGAGCACACTTATATTAAATCACAAAAAAACTTCTGATGTATATGCCTGCCTCTCCATAATTTATGTATGTATATAACATTGATTGATTAATAGATATGTGGGGTCTAACGTTCCAAAACTACCATATGATAATGAGAGATGCCGTAGTGCCACCACCGCACTAGAGATGCCGTAATGCCACCACAACTTCGCAAGGCAAAACAGTTATCAACGCTGTCTCTCAATATTTGGTCACACGAGCACAGCTTCTTCACAAGTCTTGGAAACGTCAACACAGCACCACTGTTCACAACGAACCCTGTTTCACTCCCGAACACTAGATTACTCACAAGAAAATAGAAGCGTCCGGGCTAACCAGTGGCGAAGCAAGAACCGAACACAGCGCGTAGTTCATACGTTTCCGTACGTACTTGGTGTCATTCAAGTAAGGTGCCAAAACGCTGTATATCCGAAATGTCGCACAGCGCCCAACTGAGGGCTGTCCAGAGGGCCCGTGTGGCGGCAGAGGGTTTTGGCTTTACTGTCTCTACGTGGAAGCAGCCAGCATCAGTCCTAGGCTGATCCTCACGACTTCAATAAAGTTCTCCATACCATACCATATACCCAAATGAGAGACTGAAAAGTGAAGCGAATGAACTGTTACCAGCGCACAAAAACACATTGCAGCATTCACGAGTGCTAGTTGCCATTGATGCACAGGCGCCGATCTCGCTTGAGAAACACACCTAGGCACAGGCTTTGCTACGCGTCACCGTACACCAATAAACTGCCACTGTTTCTCACACCGCTTAATAGCACCGAAAAGCAGCGGTAATCACAGCACATCCAGTCGAACGCTGAAAGAACTCGAGCGAGAGGCGTTCGCTAAAATTCTCACCGATTGATACGCTGTTTATGACGCCATGTTGTTTTTGACAACTGCTGAAAACGTAAGAGGACATAGAGTAAGGAAAAGCTGTAAAATAGCTCTTAAAAAGTACTAGCGCATTTTTCACGGCGTGACTCATTTTGCTCTTTTGTGCGAGGGGGATAATAGGACGAACACGACAGGCGTGTCAGATGAAAGAAGTGTTTTGGCAACGCCATGAAGGGAGCTGATGTTGAGGGTATTTCTTCACAACCAATCACAAGCTGTGCCAGTCGGCCAAGCCGTCGTCCGCTCGCGTTTGTCGTCTGCTTCGTTCGGAGCATGCGACGGGGGATTCGTCTTCGCAACGCACTTATTCCAAGGTCAAGTGGTCGCTGCGCCGCATAAAATACATGTCAGTGGCTCGCTCTACCTTTTAATGATGTTCGTGCGCCAAGCTAAACGGCGGGTAATTGTCGCAGGGACGAATTCAGCCAAGGTATGCTCCAGAATAGTGAAGGTTTGCATATTTCCGTTGTCATTTAATGTTACTTGGGTCATTTTATCCCAATTGCTTGCCATATTATCACAGTCCTTATCGATTTCTGAACATTGAAGGTGAAAACGCTTGATTTGTTTGTAGTTCCATGCGTTATCACGCACACACCTAATGCTTTCACTTTCACTTTCTTAAACGCCCAGAGTGGGGGCATTACATAAGGGGTTTGTGTACAGTAAGGATACATGATACATGACCATTCAGGATGAGCGGTGCACTTTTACAGCATCAATGAAAGCATCTGGGTTGGTGGTGGCAACGACGGCGTAGGGAAGGCCGTTCCAGTCTACAATGGTGCGTGGGAAAAAAGATGAGAAGGTGAGAGTACGGGTTTGAGGACAAGTAACACTTAAGCAATGGCCTTAAGTTTAACGCTTCGGTTTACAAAGTACGCACCGTTCAACATAGTCTCAAACTGTATCGACAGCTGTATTTCAGAGATCCCGCCCATTGGACAGTTAGTGCCAATCGAAGTACACTAGATCAGCAGCTTTATGCACCACTCACTGCAAAGTTCCCCTAATTTTTATTTCAAATAGCGTGCAAGGAATGTTCTCCACTTAGCCTCTTCGATTGTAATTTTCACATTTGAGGTAAGGATCTCGAGTCGTACTTTTAATTGGATGAGATGGGGCGCAACACAACAACATTACAAATAAGGTTGATCTTATGCCGTGCCGCGTTCGAATGCCCCGACCATTCACGTAGCACATTGGTTTTCATCCAACCACAATGCTTTATATCCGTAATTTTATGCCACTGACGCCCAATTGGATTATTCGATTGGTGAGACTTCGAACTCATTGGAATACGGTAGTTGCCAATGCCATCCACAGCGTGCAAGAGAAACAACAGACGAAACTCAAAGCGCCGAAAAAAATAAAAACGCACGAGAAGCCATCAGGCAGCCCTTCATGAGCGTGAGTTGACTCAAAACCAGCCAGGGTACCAAAGTATGCCGCCGTGGCGGCAGGTTCTAAGTGGACACAAATTTCCTAAGAATGGTATACGGACCACTCATAGCATTTTTTAGCCACGCTGTTTTTACTGAACATTTTGCTTCGTGAATCAGTTCACGAGCATTTTTCGGTGACGTAAGCAAATATACCAACTGCCTCACCATCGCTGACATGTTTCAGGGCAATCCCAGCGCACTTGATTGCAGGGGCCGATGTGACAACGGTGGCCTCTTACGACGTTTTTATTTTTCGTGAATTGGCTTACGCAACAAAATTTCTCTTGTGCAAAAATGTTTTTGAAAGTGCGTTTTGTGAATACGGCCCCTGATCTTGGGGATGGATTTCCTGTGTGAATACGGCGCCATCCTAGACATTTCAGGCAGGTCAGTTACATTTTTGATGGCCCCAGACCAAGTTTGAGATTTGAGATGTAACGACCAGCGACGTAATTATCTGCGCGTCTTCAAAGGTCACGTGACCTTTCCACCCCATTCAAGTGCTCTCGTAGCTGTAACATGCGACCACCCAGGCAACTTCCACCATATCGCCGAACAAATTACAGCCTATCTATTGCAAGAGCCATCGTAAGCCTCAATTGTGGACACACGCACGTTCTGGTTACGAACTTCAGTACAGAGCGACGACATCTTGCAAGAGGTATGGTAGTCGCGTGCGTGGAGGAACTCACAGAGGTTGCAGGCTGCTTGACTGTGGAGAAAGCCGATGTCACCGGGTCAGCCGCTCTATTCGTCGTCGTCGGCGCACGTTTACTGCCCCCGCAAAAGCAAAACCTTCTGGAGCTTATTAGTGAGTTTTAGTACCGTTTTTCTTTGACGTCCAGAGTTTGCCAAACGTCGTTGACGATACATCGCATAATTAAGGATGAAACGGCCTGACCCATATGGCAGAACCCATACCGAGTAGCTCCGCGGGAACGTGACGCCATAGAAAGTCAGGTGCGAAAGATGCTTCGGGATGGCGTTATTCAGCCGTCAAAAAGTCCTTGAGCATCGCTGGTAATATTGAATAAAAAAGACGGCACCTTACGTGTCTGCGTTGATTACGGCAAGCTCAATCAGGTTACGAATAAGGACGTTTACCCGCTGCCTTGTATAGACAATACTCTCGATCGACTACGCCATGCACGGTATTTTTCGTCGATAGATTTATGGAGCGTATACTGGCAAATAGAAGTTTACGAAAGATATCGAGAAAAAAACAGCATTCATGACACCCGATAGTGAAGTTCTCTCGTTCGGCTTGTGCTCAGCATCGGCAACGTTTCAGCGGCTCATGGACACAGCCGTATCAGGCCTGAAGTGGCAAACGAGCCTGGTATGTTTGGACGATGTAATTGTATTTTCAGTGACATTTGACGAGCCCTTGAAGCGATACACACGGTATTGCAAGTGATACGATCTGCCGGACTAATGCTGAAGCCAGAAAAATGTCACTTCGGCTTCGAAGAGCTCCTTTTCTTCGGACACCTTGTCGGCAGTGAAGGTGTACGGCCTGATCCAGACAAAGTAGCCACTGTTGCAAATTTTCTCACGCCATAAGACAAAAAGGCAGTGAGGTAATTTTTAGGCCTGCGTGCCTATTACCGACGCTTCATTGAGAAATTTTTCGCGTATTGCATCGCCTTTAACGCAACTCACCCATGAAGACGTCACGTTTGCGTCGGATGAAGAGCAGCAGGAAGCGTTCAACGAGCTGCGACAACGTCTTCAAAACCCGCCAGTTTTCGTACACTTCGACGATGACGCTCCCACCGTGGTTCGCACCGGCGCCAGCAATGTCGGCTTAGGAGCAGTGCTCGTTCAGTGGAAAGATGGCGCCGAACGAGTAATTGCTTATGCAAGTAGGACTCTCTCCTGTACAGAGGAGAATGACTCCACCACTGAAAAAGAGCGCCTTGCGGTGGTGTGGGTGGTCATGAAGTTTCGCCCATATTTGTACGGCCGCCAATTTAAAGTCATCAGCGATCATCCTCGCTTTGCTGGTTGGCGAACATGAAAGACCCATCAGGATGATTGGTGCGCTAGAGCCTCAAGTTTCAAGAATTCGATATGGCTATAGTTTATGAATCTGGAAAGTGACATACAGACGCCGATTGCCTTTATCGCGCCCCATCAGAAGACGCAAATGCCGAATATTATGACTGTACGGCGTTTGTCGGTGTAGTCAACACGTCTACAATCGTACAGCAGCAACGCGACGACTCCGAGTTGCAACACCTTATTGATTTCTTGTAGGGACGCACATATGCCGACAAAAAACTACGACAAAAAACACTACGACAAAAACTGCCGACTTAAGCTTAAGCATACAAAGAAAAAACCACATCACTCTGACGACGATGACTGATGCGATTCGCAGTCAAGTGCATGCAGCCTTCGCTTAATTAGTCTAAATGCTCGGAGCCTTATGAATAAAGTTAGTGACCTAGAATATATATTAGCAAGCCCACACGTAATCACCGTCACAGAAACGTGGCTGCGACCGGAAATAGCGGATAGCGAAATTGTACCACCCGGCTACAAAATATTTAGGAAAGACCGCGATACACGAGGTGGTGGGTTGGCGATCCTACTTGCGGAAGATGTTGAAGCAATTGTTATGGAAGGAATACCCCACCATGAAAGTGTATGGGTAGAAATAAAATTACCCAAAACTTCCCTTGTTTTTGGTGCCGTTTACAGGCCTCCAGGCGCCCCTAGTTCATACCTAGAAAGTTTGCAGCAATACCTTGATGGTATTGCTACCCGGAATCGTATAATGGTTTTTGCGGGAGATTTCAATCTTCCTGGTATTAATTGGACCATATTCTCAACTAAATCGAAAGAAGCAATAGACTGCCTACGGCTTTAGACATGGCTCTCAGCCATGACCTCACGCAGGTTGTCACTGACAGTACACGTGAAACAGGGTATCCGCATTCCATACTGGATCTAGTTTTTATTGACGGGCGAATCGACACATACAACGTTCCAATTGAACATGGATTGTCGGACCACAAACTTGTTTCAGTTGAGATAAGCATTGATGGTGCCTTGCCATGCAAAAAAGGAAGCTTCAGGCATGTGCGCAACTTCAACAAGGCTGATGATACAAGCATAATTCAATTACTTGTCGTTTTCTTTGGATGCGTTTGGTGAGGAAAGTGAAGTCAATGAGATGTGGATAAGGTTTAAAGAAATTGTCACGCTATGTATCAACAAATTTGTGCCCTTGCAAAAAAAGAAACGAAATAAACAGAATCCTTGGATGAATAGGAAGATAATACATTTGAAGCGCGCCATTAACCGCCAGAAGCAAAAAGTAAACAAAGATCAATCCAAGATACGCAATTTATCAAGGCTTCTGCGTGCTTAACTGAAAGAATCATAAACAAAGTATTACGAAGAAATATTGCCGACATTTATGAAATCTTCCCTCATCGTTTTTGGCGTCACTTGTCTCAGAAGGAACACCACTCAAGACGCGTGCATTCTCTTGTTGTCAATGATGAATTGGTGACAGACTGCTCTTCCAGCGCTTACCTACACAACAGATTTTTCCAGTCAGTGTTTACTGCTTGTCCTGATAATGGTGATGCATCCACGCCACCTCCTTCTCAGTTGTCAGTTATGCCTGACGTTCAGATCACTTATGAAGGCATCGTATCATTATTACTGAACATGAACGTGAAAATGTCGATCGGACCAGATGGCATACCAAATGATTTACTGCGAAGGTATGCGGAATGGGTTGCGCACTATTTATACATAATATATAATGCCTCAATAGAGCAAAAGAGTGTCCCAGACGACTGGCTTGTGGCGAAGGTCGTGCCAACGCATAAAGGTGGAGACCAACAAAAGGTGGAAAATTACCGTCCAATTTCCCTCACCTGTGTATGCTGCAAGCTTTTAGAGCATAATATATTCAAAGCTATGTACACGTATCTTGAGGGCACAAAAATATTTTTTCCTAATCAGCATGGTTTTCGGCAGAATTTATCCACTGTAACCCAATTAATGGAAACAGTCGATGATTTCACGCGTGCTTTAAATAATAGTGTTCAGATTGACGCAATACGTCTCGACTTCTCCAAAGCCTTCGACAAGGTTCCTCACAGGGAGTTAAATAATAAGTTAGCACACCTAGGCATAAATTATAACATAATACAGTGGATAAGTGCGTACCTGAGAGGCAGAACACAATATGTTGAAATAAACGGCTTCAAATCTGAGTTATTAAGCGTTACCTCAGGGGTACCGCAAGCTTCAGTTTTAGGACTGATATTATTCTTAACTTACATAAATGACACTTCATGTGGCATAGATAGAAGTACTACAGTGCGACTTTTTGCAGACGACTGCCTAATTTATAAAGGAATACACAGTGAAGCTGAACAAAAAACGTTTAGTGATATTCTTGATGCTGTCAGTAATTGGTGCATTGAATCTAAAATGGAAATAAATCAAACTAAAACAGTTGCTTTGCGCGTCACAAACAAAAGTAAGCGTGTCTTCTATTCCAATTACACTCTATGTTCTACCCGCCTGTCTACCGTCAATGAAATAAAATATTTAGGTGAAACAATACCCAGTAATCTAAATTGGAGGACCCATTTGGAAAACCTTTGTGTGGTGGCGGAGAGAAAACTATGGTACTTGCGAAGAAAATTAAGACTTGCTACGACTCCCGTTAAGCTAGCAGCATATCTTACGTATATTCGGCCAACATTGGAATATGCCAGCACTATGTGGGATCCCTCGGAAATCGGCCTCATTAATATGCTAGAAAGAGTACAAAGGCGAGCTGCCAGGTTTATTCTTTCAAAGTACTCCTCGACTGAGTCAGTAACAGAAATGCTACGCTCTCTTCAACTGCCCACTTTAGCTGAACGACGGCAATTGGCAAGAATAAAGTTCTTGTTTTTATTGTCAAAAAATAAATTAAACATGAACACAACAAAATACTTAACGCCACGCCGCGGAAGAAACCTGAGAAAAGTAAATGATTACACATACGAAGTGCCACAACAGCGTGTCAATGTATATGCGAATTCATTTTTTCCAAAAACAATTCGTCAGTGGAATGCTTTGCCATTACCACTGGTTCATTGTGATTCATTAGAAGAATTTGAGGAAGGGCTCAAAGATATTTTTCTGTAAGCATGGTCTACTATGTTAATTTATTACAATTTATTTGTATGCTTACTACGACTGCACTGTTTTTCCTTCAGCCTCAAAGCCGGTGTTTCCTATGTATGCCAAGTAACAATTCCATGTTCAAGTGTTGCTGTTTGATTTGCTCTATGATTTGAATGTATTGATGTTTGACATTCTTAGTATGTCCCACCCCTGTAACAGCCGAAAGGCTAACAGTATTTGGAAAATAAATAAATAAATAAATACACTAGGCCAAAGCTCTTCGAAAAAGGGGTAGCATCGTTTTGTTTTCGCAATGGGGTCCTTTATAAGGTGAACGTTTTCTCCGAGTGGCAACACCTGCTTACTTGTCGTCCCAACACCACACTCAGGAAAGAAGTACTAGAGGCGTGCTATGACGAACTGACATCCGGTCATTTAGGCAACACACGAACGCTATGTCGAGTGAGACAGAAGTATTACTGGTCGAGACCGGAGGCAGCCGTTAAACAGCACGTTCGAACTTGTCTTGAGTGCCAATGTATGGGAAAGCGCCAGCCGTCAAATCAGCAGGGCTCCTCCATCCAAGTGATGTTCCGGAAACTCCATTCGCTCGAGACGGAATGGATCTTTTAGGAACATTTCCAAGTTTGGCTGCTGGTTACAAATGGATAATTGTAGCCACAGAATACCTTACTCGCTACGCTGAAATTAAGGCGTTGGAGCGGGGCACAGCAAGTGAAGCAGCCTGGTTTTCTATTGAAAATATAGTCCTAGGCATGGCGCTCCATCTGCAGTAATAACTGACTTAGGAAAAGCATTCACAGCCGAGCAATTCACAGCCGAAAAAGAAGTAACGGAGCCAACTAGGCGCGCGCGATGAATGAATAGACCGTTGAGGAGCAACCACAGTGGGAATAGGTGCCACGCGGAACCACTTAGTCTACAAACACACTCCAAAGAATGAACCACCCGGGGATATCAGGCAGCGCGAGAATCGTTGCCAAGGTGACCAGCCATCTTTATCCTCCTCTGCAGGCTCAGTCTTTCCCCGTATTTTGCCGGCGACGGTTCGTGTTGCGTCGTGCTCGGAGTGCTCGACCACGGCTACCTGGATTCGACGATATAAGAATTACCACGTGGTGCTTGTGTGTACGCTTGGATGAGCGTGTGCTGCTGCTTTTGCGTTTCACTGCACCCATGAAGTTTTTCAGAAAGTCTCGACACGTCACCCCGCTGAGTGGTCTAGTGGCTAAGGTACTTGGCTGCTGACCCGCAGGTCGCGAGTTCATATTCCGGCGGCGGCGGCTGCATTTCCGATAGAGGCAGAAATGTTGTAGGTTCGTGTGCTGATTTTTGGGTGCACGTTAAAGAACTCCAGGTGGTAAAATTTTCGGAGCCCTCCACTGCGGCGTTTCCCATAACCATATGGTGCTCTTGGGACGTTAAACTCCACATATCAATCAATCAATCAAGTCTCGACACGTCACCACGCAGCGCTGTAGATCTCAGGCTTCAAGATACTCACGACCAACACACGACAGCAACAGTTGGAAAGGCCAATATGGCGGCCGAGAAGGCAACAGGCCTCTCGGATATATACTTCAGTCTGACTCAGGACAGAAAAAACCGCTGGATTCTAAGGCAAGTAGGCTATCATTCTTTATTCTACTCTAGTTGTCACGCGTGCGATGCGGATCGCGCTTGCCGGCAGTGGGCTCAGTCGTGTTGTATATCGCACGCACGAAATGCATCGCGAAGGTCAACTTCGGCGTCTACAGTGCGTCTGTGCTTTGCGACCGCCTGGATATAGGCCGCCATTGCCATCGGCTTCCCGTACGCTCGCTCATCGAGTGCTCGCCTGTCTTCACCGCCGCGATGAGCTACGGGCTGACGATATTGGGCTGAGACCTCGTCGCTGTGTTGGGAGTCGTCGGAAACACGTTGAGGGTTCTCGTAAAGAGCTTGGTTGTAGTATGTCGCGTGCTGCAAGTGCACCAACCCGGACTGGTGGGGCTTTCGCTAGCGTCGTAACTCACTGAATATTGGTCAACATTACAGTTGGCTTCCCAATCTCGCCTTTCTCACTTTTGTCTTTCGTTGTTGCCGTGACTGCGAAAGCAGTTATACATAGGTGGCTAACTATTTTTTCGCGTGTTCTTTTCTGCGCATTTTGTTGCTCACTGCGCAGAAAAACAGGCGAAAAAAGTATTAGGCCTGGCAGAAAATCAACAAAAAATAGCACATTCCACGTACAGTGGGAATCGACGATATGCGAATCACGAATGGAGAAGGTGGATATGTCACTTTAAGATCACCACAACGTCAAGAGGTGAAGGTGTTTAAATGTGTCGTTTACCTTCGTCATCTATTCATGTCACGTGGTGCCAAATTTAGTATATGTGAATCCCAGAGAGACGGCCGCGAGCACTCTAAGAGCGTAGTATGTTGCCATGTTCTTACATGACACGCATGTCATGATTATGATGTTTGCACCAGTAATATACATTCCTCATCCATTGACGTCACGTAACACCACATTTTGTACATCTGGAGCTAGCGAAACGGCCGCGAGTGCATCATGAAGGGCCCAATATACTCCAACCTGACGTTCACGCGCGCGCACGCTTAGCACAGCAACGCTATACGTAAGCAAAACGATAGAACTCCATCGTCTGACGCCACGCGCGACCAGCGCGACCTGCGTCCGTCCGTGCAGCCCTACGCCAACCGGCGCGAAAAGCGACGCGCTGCATTTCACACCCATTGTGTTATCCAGACAGCACTGCGTCTGCCTCTTTTCGTGACGGAGGGACACCGGATGTTCTGGAATGCGCATGCGTCAAAGCAACGCAGCGCGGCACAGGCGGCTGGGCGTAGCAACGCCGACGTGACGTGACGAAACGAACGCCGGAGCGCACGCCCGCCGTGTCACGTCGAAGTGTATTGGCGCCTTGAGTGTGCCTTGTAGTCATGTTTTTACTTGACATGCATCTCATTATTATCCTGTTTGCACCAGTCACATTCCTTCATCATTCATTGACGTCACGTAGTACCAAATTTGGCTTATGCGATGCTAGTGAAACGGCCGTGATCGCATCATGAGTGTGCCTTATAGTCATGTTGTTAAATTAAACGCATGACGTGGTTATCTTGCTTGGATGTGTCATTTACCAATGTCTTCTATTCACGTACCGTAATACCGAATTTCGTATATTTGACGCTAACAAAATGGCCGAGAGCGCATAGTGAGCGTGGCATGTAGTCATGTGGTTACATGATACGCATATCATGTTTCCGTGGTGGCTCAGTGGTTAACGCCTCGCCATCACGCATGTCATGTGAATCATGTTTGTACCAGTCTGATACCTTCGTCATCCATTGGCATCTCGTTATATCAAATTTGGTATAGCTGAAGCTAGCGAAACGGCCACCAGCGCATCATGAGCGTGGCCTTTAGTCTTGTTTTAGGGGCGAAGCTTTTCATAACGGCACCCGGTCATCCCTCGTAGCCGCTGTGGTGTGTAACAAGTATAACATTTTGACCTCCAAGGTGGTGCCAGTGAGAGATTTCTTCTGTGCGTTGTTAAACAATAAAACTAGTGCTCAATGTACAAGCCAATGGCTGCTAATGGCGAATAAGAGACAAGAGCATTCGACTTTTAGTTAACGCGCACGTTGCGGTCCCCATTAGCAGCCATTCAATTATACATTGAGCACTATCTGACAAGAAATGGTTGCTACGTTATACTCGCTGGGTGTAACCTCCTTAGTTTTAGAAAGGTTTAACAAGCGTTGAGCTGCAATGCCATGAATACAATTAACTAGTATATACCATGAGGTCGAGGTGGTTAAAGGTGGGAAGTAGACCCGAAGCGCAAGCCGTAAGGAAGTGTGCGTGTGCTAACTCTCGTTTAGTCCTTGGAATGTCCGCTGGATGGCGGTGTTTCTATATGGGGAACATATGATGAAAAGATGCAAGATGGTGGTACTTGGAGTGTTGAATAGATGGACGAACGGAAACACAGACAGATGCATGGATGAACGCATGAACGGATGCAGGGGCGGATGCATGGACGAACGCAGGGACGGACGCATGAACAGGCGCACGCACGGACGGTCGGATGGACGCATGGATGGTCACACAGACGGACGCATGAACGGACGAATGCTTCGCCCCACTCTCCATCATTCACTCCGTGGATATGCTGCCAATTTATTTTACATGACACGCATCTCATGATAATCATGTTTGCACCAGTCACGTACTTTCGTTTTCCATCCATGTACGGTAATACTGAATTTAGTATATGTGACGCTAACGTAATGGCCGCGAGCGCATCATGAGTGTGACATGTAGTCATGTTGTTACATGATACGCATGCCATGATTTTCATGTTCTGGGTGGTCGCTTGTATTCGCCATGCAATCATTTCATACCATACCAGTTATGGAACATGTCATTTGAACGAAACCACCGCAAGAGCACCAAGACCATGAATTGTAAATCATGACATTCACGACATACATATCATCAATTTTTTGTTATGGCTAGTTAAATATGCTTGTCATATAGTCATGTTATGCCATACTAAGTTTGGTATGGATACCATTATCCAAACGGCCAGGAGAGCTAAAAGTCATAGGCTTCTAGATAGATAGATAGATAGATAGATAGATAGATAGATAGATAGATAGATAGATAGATAGATAGATAGATAGATAGATAGATAGATAGATAGATAGATAGATAGTGAATTTCAGCGGCACAACGTCGCCGAAGTTCGCTAATATATGCTTCGCATTTAAAAATTGGCAGATCCCACGTGCAGTGGGAATCGATTGTATGCGAAGCACGAATGAGGAAGGTTTATATGTCAGTTTAAAATCAAAACACTGTTAAGAGGCGGAGGTAAATTATACCGTACATAACTTCCATGTCATAATTATTATATTTGGACGAGTCATTCACCTTCATCATCTATTCACGCCACCTGATACCAAAGTTTTTAAATGTGGAGCTAGCGAAATGGTTGCGAGCGTGCTGTGAGCGTAGCATGTAGTCAGGTTTTACACGACACGTATATTAGTATTATCATGTTCGGACGCGTCATTTAACTTCGCTGTCTATCGACATCATGGAATACCAATTTGATATATGTGAAGCTAGAGAAACGACCACGAGCACATCATGAGCGTGGCATGTGGTCGTGTTGTTACATGACACGCATCTCATGAATATCATGTTTGCACCAGTCACATATCTTCGTCGTCCATGCACGTCCTGTAATGCCAAACTTGGAATATGTGAAGCTAGCGAAACGGCCGGGAGAGCATCCTGAAGAGCCCAATAAACTTCATCAAAACGTTGACGAGCGCACGCTGGGCGGAGCGACGCTACACTAGCAAAACGGAACACTCTATAGTCTGACGCCAAACGCGACCAGCGTCTGTCGGCACAACCCGGCGGCAACCGGTGCAGAACGTGACATGATGCATTTCGCACCAACCACGTTACCCAGAATGCACCACGTCTGCCTTGCTTCGTGACGAAGGGACACCAAGGTGCTCAAACGCGCATGCGTCAAAGCAACGCAGTGCGGCAAGCGCTTGCGAGTGCCAGGCAGATAGGCGCCTGGCGTGGCATCGCCGGCATGACGCGACGAAACGAACGCTGGAGCACACGCGCACCGGGTCACGTCTAAGTGTATTGGCGCCGTGAGTGTGTCATGTATTCATGCTCTGACATGACACGCATATCATGATTATTATGTTCGCATGAGTCGCATACCTTTGTGATCCATTCACCTGACGTAATACCAAAAGGGGCATGTACGAATCTAGCGAAATGGCCCCGAGCGCATCATGAGTGTGGCATGTAGTCATGTTGTTACATTATACGCATGTCTTGATTATCGTGTTCGGACATGTCACTTACATAGGTAGTCCGTTCGCCTCACGTAATACTGAATTTGGTACATGTGAAGCTAGCGACACGGCCACCAGCGCATCATGAACGTAGCATGCAGTCATGTTGTTACATGACACGCATCTCATGTTTAACATGCTTGCATCAGTATCATACCTTTGTCATTTATTCGCATCACGTAACGCCGAATTTGGCATATGTGAAGCTAGCGAGACGGCGGCAAGCGCATCATGAGCGTGGCGTGTAGTCATGACTTATGACTAACATGACATTCATGTCATGATTTCCACGTTAGGGTCTCTTAAAGAACCCCAGGTGGTCTAAATTTCCGGAGCCCTCCACTACGGCGTCTCTCATAATCATATAGTGGTTTTGGGACGTTAAACCCCACATATCAATCAATCAATCAATCACGTTAGGGTCTGTCGCTTGTGTTTGCCATGTAATCATGTCAAACCATGCCAGTTTTGCAACATATCATGTGAACGAGACCACCGCAAGAGCAGCAAGACAATGAAATGCAAAGCATGACACTCATGACATAAATATCACGATTTTCATGTTATGACTAGTCAAATATGCTCGTCATACAGTCATGTCATGCCATACCAAGTTTGGTATTGATACCATTATCCAAACGGCCAGGAAAGCTAAAAGTTGTAGGTGGTTGGATAGATAGGTAGATAGATAAGCTCAAAGTCACCTAAGTTCGCTAAGGAATGCTTCGCACTTAAAACAATGTTTGAACTAGGGACAAAAAGTTCGTCCGATTGGAATATTTGAGTGGATCAACCGTTCGTCCGGCAAGGTGCCACTGTGAGGACTAACGGTTGCCCGGTAAGGTGTGATTGTGCGGATTAACAGTTGCTCTTCAAGGAGCAAATGTGAGGACTGAATGTTAGTCTTTTGTGGTGAATTGCGGGACTAACGGTTACTCACTAAGATGTATATGTGAGGACTAAATGTTGGTTCTTTGAGCTCGTCTGAGGGGACTAACTATTAGACTCGGTGCCGTTAGTCCTTCAAGGAATTAATGGTTGTGACAGCCCCATTCGTCCCCAAAAGGACGAACCACACACCCTTTTAACACCCTTTTGCCTTAGAGTGCTCCCCCAAGTGTGTTCGTGGGTGTTTGTTCTCTTTTGGAAAGCCTCTTTATTTCCACCTGCCGCATGGAAATTGTCACACAGCTGTGACTGGATACGTCATGAGCGTGCTAAAATGGAATGCGAGACATCGCAGCGGCGTGATCATCATCATCATCAGTCTGCCTACACCCACTGCAGGGCAAAAGCTTTTCCCATGGTCCACCAATGAACTCGGCCTTGTGCTTTCTGTTGCCACGCTATTCCTGCGAACTTTTTAATCTCATCGGCCCACCTAACTTTCTGTCTCGCCTTCGTGCGTTTGCCTTCTCTCTGAATTCATTCAGTTACCCTTTAGGACCAGCAGTTATCCTGCCTACCTGCCCGGCCTTTGTCCGTTTCATCTTCTTGATTTCATTTATAATATTCTCCACCCCGGTTTGTTCCCTGACGCATTCTACCATCTTCTTGTTGAGTAACTCAGGGGACGAATTACAGCTCATGATTACAGAACTGGACACGAAACAGCAGAAAAGTGGGTTTTTAAATTAATATGCACAAAATAAAGTAATGTGCAACAGTCTCGGCAGAGAACAGTACTTTGTGTTAGGTGGAGAGACGCTGAGCGTTTAAAGGAATATGTCTACATAGGACAGGTAATAACCGTGGCGCCGAAGCATGAAAGCGAAATAACTAGAAGAATAGGGATGGAGTGGATCACGTTCTGCAAGCATTCTGAAATCATAAAAGGAAATCTGCCACTAGTCGTCAATAGGCAGATATAAAACAGCTGCATCTTGCCAGTATTTACCTTCAGAACAGAAACCAGGAGGCTTAAAAAGAGCCGCGTGATAATATCACTTTTACTTCTGCATGCGCGTGTGCATAGTTTGCGCGATAAAGCTTATAGAATAATCGTTCCTCGCGGCATGAGTACTGCTCCTCGACAAGAGCAAAGTAGGTGGGCGTACCTGATCTTCGCCGCGGGCATCTGTCAATCAAACTGATTGCCACGTCAACTCAAATACAAACGGGTTGACTGTGAGAAGGCCCCAGATCAATTCCTGACTGTCACAATGCCGGTGTGACTGTCAAGTGTTTGACGCGGCGAACGCTAAGCGGCAGCTTCTTTGGGTGTAAAGTAGGTTGGTGAGCTTACACTACTTGTGCAAGGCTGGAGTCATGGGCCAGCTTGTTAAAGCCTATCTTCTTGCAGCCTTTCAAGTTTGCCGTCTACACATGTGCTTGGTCAGCTTCGATGTGAAGACTGCATGAGCTCTGCGCCACATTTGACTGTAATAATTGACTAAGGCCTAATGAACAATACAATGATTGTTTTTTATTAAAACGGTTTCAATTAAAATACATTTATCTCGGAAACAATTAGCAAGGTCATGATCACTATGAAGTTAATAAAAGTATTTAGGATTAGCACCGTACTAATTGTCATCATATTATTAAAGGCTGATTAGCATGGTTTTACTTAGTGTGCTCATGAATAACGTAGTGTTAATTTGTAAGGTTTAGATAGTTCATCAGCTAGAATGCCTTAGTTAGCTCGGTTCTAGCTTTACATGGCTTCATTAGTATTGTCTGCTGAAGATATGGCGTAATTACCTCAACCCAGACTCTTTACCAGAAATTTTTTTCGGGCGAAAAGAGGGGGGCACCCTTTTGAAATTGTCACTTTTTCTCTCTATGCCATGGCGAAAAAACTTGGGGGGCACGTACCTGGTATGCCATCCCTTAGATACGCCCCTGTCTCCATAACTTGACGTATTTAGCTTGGTCATAGCATGTCCTGGCCTATCCAGCCAAGTATACCATCCAGCCAAATAGTTACCTAGCCGACCGCATGTGCTAGGGTGCTAGCGCACGATGTCAACAAAGACGCGCACCAGCCGAGCAGCGCGCTCGAATGTACACCTGGCTGACCACGAGTGAACAATTGGCCTCGGTTGTAGCTGCGGTCGCGGTTATGTAAAACGCTATAAGCTGCTACTAATCTCATAGGCCATTGGGCTGATTATTTTAAAACACAGTGCAGGCAATAAAATCTTCAATAAAAATTCAAACCCCACGTGCCACTCAAATATATCATTACTAAAAGTTTCTGGCACTTTTATAGCATGGGTGCACTTGTGCACTCACTGGAACGACTAACAAATGAAAGACAATGCCTCTGTTTTGAAAACACCACTGAACTTAGTCGACCGTCCTTGACGTGACGACTGGCTCCATCGTAGCCAATGAAACGCTGCGCGCTGAGGGGTGAATTTTACTATTTCTTACTGTTGTCTCATTGAAAAGAGGGTGCCGCCAGAGCTCAGAAAAATCCAGAGTTTCGCGAAACTCGCGACAAACTCGGGCGATCCTGAATAGCATCCCCCATCTGATTTTCTATAACTGCCTGCCATCTACCAGCCAGCAGTGTATTATATGGACTATCTCGGCGGGTTTTGCAGCCAGTGTCGGCATCGGCCATGGAGGAAAAATAGACAGGAGAGGAAACTCGGCTCCTTTCCGCACCGCGATTGTGTCACCTCCGGAGCGGCGGCGAACGAAGGTCCCTATATGAAACAAGTTTCCAAGGTAGTGACACCTTTCCCTTTCCTCCTCGCCTATGTTCCTGAAGCGCCCCCTAAAAGGTTCAAAACTTTCATCAAACAGCGAATGTTTGGGTTCAATTGCTATGGTCAATAGACGTAAATGACACAAAATAGAACGAAATCAGTCGTAGAATAAATGGTTACCTTTATGAACATAAACGGTACAACACAAGAGCAAGCCGGATGTGTGGTACTCAACTGGCAATGTTGTGCAGTTCTATATTTTACACCACTAGTCATGGCGTCTCGCGTCGTTCATCGTAGTTTGTCCTGTTCTCTGAATGTATTTTGTTCGTGATGTGACACAGTGAACGCGCTTCTTGCTGGATCCTGTCAGTGACCATAGGGCATGACGTTGGGACGAGTGATTACAGCCGGCTTGTGCACACGCATGCAAGAGCTACGGCCAGACTTGTACGAATTCTTTACTAGCAGCTCTGCGATGATGCTTTTTTTATAGTGCCCATTAGGACAATCGTGATGTCAGGTGATTCTGATGCGGTGTTCGGTACTTCCTGAAAAGTGAGAGCTCTACTGGTGAGGGGTCTCGAAGCAGTGTGCTTCGGTTCATGCGTGAACTGGTCCAGCGTGAGATGTTTCTGAAAGTGCACTGATTACACCCTCCAGCTTCCCTGTATACATGCATACGCACAAGTGTTTGTACCAAATGGCGTGCCCTAGACGCGCGCCTGCCGTTTCAATAAAAACCGACAAATAAACTGGCTTTGCGGATTCGCGTCGACGTACGTTGATGGAGTTGCACGAAATCATTCGAGTGAAGTGTTTCAGAGCTATACATCACGGCGTGCTTCATTTCGGATAGCACAAGGTAAGTTGAAGAAAGCAAAACCGTTTTTTGTTGTTTAACGGCAACACAGCATTGTTGAAAACGCGGATATTGCATTTAACGAGCACCGCGAAACGATCTCGATCGACTTGGAGCACACTGAAATGCTCCTCCTCTTCGGTTTATGTCCTGGCTACGATTTCGTCTTTGGACAAGGTGACGATTCGGCTGGAGCCAGTTGCGTGTGCGTACTCGTTTTGAACCTTTTGCATAATAATAAATAGCACCACCAGTCATTTGCAAGATCACGTGCAAGGAATGCACCAATCACAGACGCGGATGGCAGAGAAAAAGAGGAGTAATCGACAGAGTCAGGAGGATGGCTCGAGAGCAATGAGTGACGCTACCTTGGAAAGTTGTTTCATATAGGGATCTTACGGCGAATGTCATGACAGCGTCACCTACGGAACAGCGGCTGAACTGCCGCGCCGGAGCAGCAGACGTGAGAAGCGTCGTCTGTTTGCACGCTTGTGCTCGCTGCTAAGTGTAGCAGTGCATAGCTCAGATACACTCGCTAAATGACACGGCAAATCGTTACGACGAGTTTTCGCTAAGCTAGCCAGATAGCCTTGGGAGGGAAACCATACCACGATAGTTTCGCGAAGTATTCCACAAGCACTAAACAGGTTCGCTTTCACTCCTTCACCTTCGCATGCGAGGGAAGAAATATTTGTGGGAACACGGCATATAATATGCGGCAATAAAGAAAGCATACAGGAGGAGCTTTTCATATTAAAAATAAAAAACAAAGAAATAGAAACAAAAAATAACAGAAAAAAAAACCTTTTTCTCATGTGTCTGCTCTCTTCCGAAGTTTGTTTTATTTTGGAACTTCCTGAGAACCAATTATTCCTGCCAAGCTACAACATCAAACACGTAAAGCTGAGCACCATGCTTTTTTCGCGATGTGCCTTACCTGGAAGTTTTGCTTGCTTGCTTGTTCCTTTCTTTTTTGGCTCTCACCCACTAAGGGGGATTGGCCAAGAAGCCGGTGGTTAATGCAAGTAAATACCTATAGATTTTCTAGATTAGGGGAATATGATTACTGTGTTTTGACTGTGAAATTGATTTGGCGCAATGTAAAAAAATAAAAAAAATAAAAAAGGGGGGGGAGAAATAATAGAATTTGTTGAATATCTGTGGTGGAATTGTTATATGAAATTCTCCTGAAAGTTGAATCATTGCAGTGTATCAGCTAAATAATAAGTGGTAGTGTGACTAGTAAAATTCGAGAGCTGATGGCTGACTCAGCAAGGTAATCTTCTTGTGTTATATATGAATTCGCAGAGAGCCCTGCAGATGTTCCTGTCGCTATGTCCCAATGAAATGGCCCCAAAAGACAAAATATTGGGAGTATTAAGTGATATTCCTAATTTTCTGAATAAAATTTCGAAGCAGTTTTTTCTTTGATTTTTGAATCGGTGACATGTGATAAGAAAATGGTCGATATGTTCAGGTTCGTTACAGCTTGAGCACAGAGGGGATGGCACCAGACCAGACCTGTTTAAGTAGAAATTAAGAGGTGGTACACGGCAACGTAATTTTGTTACCAAGACTTCCAATTTACGCGTGGGACACCATTTATTATTCCATGTGAATTGCAGGTGCGAGAAATCTGGATTCGGTATAATGGTTTTTGATGAGTCTTCAAGAAGGGAAAGTTTTCTAAACCTCGCTGCTGTTACATAAGCTGTAGGAGGCATGATTGGCACAATCGGAAGATCAAGAGATGTTCGCGCAAGTTTGTCTGGAGGTTGGTAAAATATTCGCCGAAGACTTCTGACTCATGATGAGTATCCTCTACCTTCGCTTGTTGGCGCTGATAATATTATTGTTGCTACTGTTCTTGGTCAGAAAAAGCCTTAAAAGATCAAACTTTTTTTTAGTGGTATCGTGGTGCTCCGATTGCTCGTACGCACTCCCGCAAAAACGTGGTTGGAAACAGCCACTACGCCTGCGTGCAGCTTCTAGGAAGACCTGACAACGCAACTTTCATCGACCCAGACACGTGGATGGAACTCGACCTTCGGTTCCCAGCCCAATCTTCAGCGACATCATCTTCCCCGGCACACATATACGAGCTGCCTCCCCCGGCAGGCCATAGAGAAATAAAAAAAGGTGAAGAGTGGACACTCCCGTAGACCCCAGCGGCCCAATCGACCCTAGCACACCTGGTGGTTGGTGAGAGCAAGTGGCGTGCGCTTCCTGTTTCGGTTTCACTGGCGCAAATTTTGAATTTTTATTTTTATTTTTTAGCTTTATTTTGATTAAGTTATAATAAAGAGAGATGCAGGTAGTGATAATTCACTACAATTTTATTCATCGCGCTTGTTCTTGTTCTTTTGTTCACTTGTTGATCACTTGTTCTTTTGGAACAAGTGATCAATGTATATATATCAGTCAAAGAGACAGAGTATCCGCAATGTTTTATTCAAAGGCAAGGTAGAGTCTGAGAATATAAAAAGCACAATATGACAAAAGTAGACAACAAATGCATCTCGCCTTACAAATAAATTGTAACAAATATTGTAACAAATACAGAGAGAACACAGACAACGCACACATCGCTAGAGTTGGCAGAAGCCGAGAAGCTGGTGAAGTATGACACACCGGGCCCATGGGTAAGTAAGGATCTAGGGCAAAAACGCAGCGCACAATGCTGAAGAAGAAGGAAGAAGTGACGTATACACAGCAATGAAGTCGCGAATCACGTCTGGGGTTAACCAAAATAATGCATAGAAAAAAGAGTGCACAGAAACCACACGACACAATATAGCAGAAAGGCAAAGCTGCAGTGTGCTGGCTGTGCTTAAGAACAGCTAGCCCAAAATGAAAAAAAAAGCAGACTTGATGCCTGCTTGTCCTCAGAAAGGTAGGGCTTTGCAGCTTGCTCACTACGTGAAAGACAAACTTTATGCTACAACACTGGCAGGTCTTGTGGCTCTTCTTATCATCAAAAACTTAAGATCCCAAGTGATTTGCGTCTGGGTGTTGCTGTGACGCTTGCGAGCTAAAATAGATTGTAGTCATCACTTATCCAGAATTGTGGACCTTAATTGGTGTTACGAGAGCGGTATTACAGGGCTAATAAATAGCAGAAGAAAACCACTTTGGCTCATTATTTTTCACAAAGGCTCTACATCGTGCATTATCACTCACAAGCTATATAAAAATAAAATGGCAGCGTCCGCAGCCCCATCAAACGCTACAAGTTTGGGTATTCTTTTGAAAATTTTGATGGGCGAGATGAGGAGGTTGATGAGAAGCTAAAATACAAAAAGCGTGATAACGTGAACTGTGCCCACTTCATACTGTGTTCCTTACCCGCTCAAAGACATTTCAACAAGCGGTTTTTTTATCGATATATTACTTGAGCAGGAGAGATAAAGCAGACACAGTGACCAAGCGACCCACAGTAAAGTGTACAGTTCGCCCGCATTTGCTACAAAAATACAGACAGGATACCCAACATTCTTTTTAAGGTTATGCAAATCACTTCGAGCGAATACACAGTGTCCCTACTCCTCATAGCGGGTAACCAAAACAATGTATGCAACGAATGAGTGGTTAGTTTGGTGAGGCTGTCTCCGCAGTCTTTTGATAGTTTTCCGCTGTGCTGCTACTTTGGCTTGCAGATGTTTAATGGTTTGCTTGTACTTCATTGATGGAGACATTGTGGCTGGCACACAGGAACGCACTGCAATAAACAAAAAAATGGATGTAAAAGCGAAGAACAACTAATCCCATACGAGCACTTTCCTGGCTCTTTCAGACCCAAGGTGCACAACTTTCTGTGGTGCAAAGTTTTCGATTCCACTACCTAAAAACAAACCATTCACAATGTTGACAATGCACAAAAAAAAATGAAAATCATTGAGAGCCCACCCTTACATTTTGTAAGTGCACACGTAGTGTCCTTTTGAGGATAGGTTCCTCAGAATGTCCTAAACATAAAATAGCACATTAAAAACAGCTGCAATAAAAGCATAGTCACCATTTTCTCTAGGGCACTCAGACGTGGAGCTGTTGGCGGAGACATCTCCTGGAGGGTCTTGTGAAGCTTGTTCAGTGCCTCGGACAGTGCTGTCGGAACAATCTTGCGAGCGGCCTGCGGAACCAACAAACCCCTTTGAATGATTAGCTAATCGATGCACAATACAAAACCAGTGATACATCTCTGACCCATAAAACTCTGACTTACAAATATATACGTCAAGACTACGTACAAAGATCTTCAGAAGTTTCCAGGCCGCTATCCCTTGTAATGCAATGGTATCGCGGCCTGGGAACTTTAGAACACCTTCGTGCGTACGCAGTATCAGCACATTACATAGGGAAGAAAAATCGTAGCTGAAATTTGTGCGGTAAAATTATATTGGAAACGTCAAAAAAATTTGTGGGCAGCTTGCACTAGTGGCACAAGGCTAGCGAAGAAACGAAGATGATGGCCACTTGGCTAGTCCAGATTTGCTTCCGGCACACCAAGAATTATTCGTGTTGCGAGCTTTCGGGAAACGTGTCGTGAAGCATGCGAGGCCCAGCGAACGCTTCTCAAAATTTTGCACCGAGCCACCGAGCCTATGACCTAGCTGCCCAGCTATGCTCAGCCTACAGACGCTCGCGTCCGTGGCAGACGCAGCACGCGTCGCCTCGGCTTGACGCCGTGCCGCCTTTGCTATACTGCATACGTTGCACAATGTTCCCGTCTAGCCGCCGCATAGAGCCACAAACTTTCTTTTTAGCGAACCTCCCAGTCCTTACAAGCTTCAGAAAAAGGTTACAACTGCGTGAATGAGACGCCACGTAAGAAACAAACTCGCACACACGAAGCGCAACGTGTGTGTGTGCATCTTTCTATGTTTGTTGCATGGTGTCTTATTCGCACAGGTGTAACCGTTTTCTGAAAAAAATGACCGAACAAGACCAGCAACATGTCATTCAAGAAGCTTCGCTTGAAAACGTGCCTCACCTGTTATCTAACGCTTGAAAACGCCGACGCAGCCGACGTTGACGAAAGCGACGAAAGCTTCTCGCTGTCAGTCATGCATGGGCTTGTCGCTGGGTGGATGGTGTTTATGACAGTACGGCTGAAGAAAAATAATCGCGTAAGGTGTGTTGAATAAATTGTTTTTATGTATAAAGAACATACTTAATTTGGGCGTATAATTATTATTTTGTGAAAACAATTCCGTTGCATTGATTATAACTGTTTTTTTGCGCTTGCGCCCTCTGACGTTTGATGAGAGCACTAGTTGGTTACGTAATCGTGACGCACTTCCTGAGGCCAGGTTTCGCGGAGTGTCCTCTCTTGTCTTCTTCTTTCTCTATGGGCAGGCTTCAGTCGGCACGGGCGCAGCGCCAACGGCGTCGCATTCGCCCGTGTTGTTTTCAGCATGCAGGTGTGTAACAAGTATTCATTGCATGCTAAAAAAATGATGATCCATTCCTATTGCTGTTTCCGTGCCCACGGGTGTTGTGCGAGACCGTTGCTGAGTGTTTTTCTATGGCCTCATTACTGCTGTGTTCAGGTGACGTAGAAAAGAACCCCGGGCCTACTACTCGCTCTGAATCATTGTTAGAAGTTGAGTCATTGCCTGATAACCCCGCTGAACAAATGAAAATTGTGTTTCAACAGCTGAAAGACATTCATTTACGCTCATCTCAAAGTTCGAAGAGTCAAGCAGAATTAGTAACAGAAGTAAAAACGATTAGGACCGGCCAAAAAGGAATCGAAACAACAATGACTAACATACAAAGCCGAATAGATCAAATTGAAAGCAAGTTAAAGGATCTCGATGCCTTTAGTGATCGACTATCTACCACCGAGAAATCTATAGAAGAACTAACCACTGAAAATAACCTTTTGCAGTTCGTCTAAACGAACTAGAAGACCGGTCTCGCCGTAACAAATTAATATTTCACCCCCGCAGGGGCGCCTGCGCAAGTAGGCGTTTGGTGTGTAGCGACACCACGGACCCGAGCTAACGGGGGAGTTTCTACTCCCTCCCACGCCTAGCCGTGCGTGGCTTTGCCGTGTCCGGGGAAAAGGGAATCCTGGGGGTTGAGCCGACGCTGGGTGATTGGACCGTTAAGGCCCCCCGGCAGAGGTAACACACCCCTTTGGCCCCGGCTTCACGTAGACGGCACCCCTGGGCTGACCCACCCAGGGGAAATCGGCAGTCGCCTTTTCCTATCTCTCTCTTCCTACATCTTCGTCTTTATCTCTACATTTTATCTGTCCTGTCCTCTCCTCTTTTCCGTTTACTTCAGAATTTCCTGGCGGCGAGGGTTAACCCTGTGTAGTTACCCAACCTTGGGTAGTTATATTCGGTTATAGCGGCGATGCATGGCTGGCGTCTCCAAGTGTTCACAAGTCAACCTTGTAGCGTCCCCTTGTTGGGCTCGGTGGTGGGTGGCCACCATCGCCGCCGAACTTTATTGTACTTTATGGCAAAATCTTTTCCCCCTCTTCCTGATCGCTCCCTAAAAAGGTGGCGCACCGAAGATACTTTCTTGCCTAACACACCAAAGCCGACATTCCCAAAGTACCATGTAATTCACAATCAAAACGAAAAGAAGACAGTCCGAGCTATTTCACCTTTCCTCGTTTCTAAAACTCTCACAGAAGCAATAGGCCCAGGTTACAAAGTAACAAAGATGGGAAGTGGCGATCTTCTTCTGGAGGTTCGTGACAAAGCTCAGTATGAAAAGCTGTCTAAGCTTGTGGCCTTTGGGGAAACCCCTGTTTCGGTGGGCCCACACAGGTCCATGAACACTGTCCGTGGCGTAATTTCTGATGATGATCTTACGGAGCTTTCTGAAAGTGAGCTGCTCGAAGGTTGGCAGGACCAGAACGAGGTCAAAGTCCAACGAATAACAATAAGACGCAACAACAAACTGACCCCTACAAAACACGTAATAATTACCTTCGGAACAAGTGACCTACCAGAATCAATCGAAACCGGCTATTGTAAGCTTCGTGTAAGACCATACATTCCCAACCCTCGTCGATGTTTCAAGTGCCAACGTTTCGGTCATGGATCGCAGAGTTGCAGAGGGCGTGCCACTTGCGCAAAGTGCGCATCCATTCAACACATATCAGACAACTGCACCTCAGAAACAACTCATTGTTCGAACTGTGAAGGAGATCACGCTGCCTACTCACGATCATGCCCCGCATGGAAAAAAGAGAAACAAGTAGTAGAACTTAAAGTTAAATTTAATCTCACATTCCAAGAAGCGCGCCAACGCTTCGCAATACACAACCCATTTTATCCCTCCTTTGCAGATGTGACGCACCGAGGCGCCGCGCCACATGCCTCGGCACCCGCGAATGCCACACAGTGTGTGGCCGCGGTCGTGCCACCAGCGCCCCCGGCTGGAGCAGCCTGTACTGCTCCGCCACCTGACAAACATGGCCGGCAGACCCTAGTATCTGCTGAACCTCGGACCACTGCAGGCGCAGTCAGGTCCGAAAGTTCAGTGAATGTGCCTGCCCAGCAGGCACCATCCACCACCTCACACGAGGTGATTGATACAAGTCCCACTCCTCTGGCGCCTCAGACGCCGAAGGATAGGCGCAACTCCTTGGAGCGCGCCAAAAAAGAAAAACCTCGAATCACAGGGCCCTCAAAAGGCCCTGTAAACTAACGCAACACCTCTGTATGCACAACACCACACTAAATTAAAATGACACAAATACTACAGTGGAATGTCAGAGGACTGTTGAGAAACCTCGACGATATCCAGGAACTTTTACACAAACACACACCTAAAGTGCTGTGCGTACAAGAGACACACCTGAAACCGAAACACACCAACTTTTTACGTCACTACGTTATCTTTCGGAAAGACCGGAATGATGCCATTGTGTCATCCGGTGGTGTTGCCATTATAGTCAATCAAGGGTTTGCATGCACACACCTAACATTACAAACATCCCTTGAGGCGGTGGCTGTTCGAGCAGTTCTATTGAATAAGCTCGTCACCATCTGCTCTCTATACATACCTCCACAACACCGTCTCGAAAAGCATGAATTCGAGTCCCTCATAGACGAACTTCCAGAACCTTATATTCTTCTGGGAGATTTCAATGCACATAGCTATCTGTGGGGTGACTCTCGCTGCGATACTCGAGGTCGCCTGATTGAACAGCTTCTTTTTTCTTGCGGTGCATGCCTTCTGAATCGGAAAGCGCCAACATACTACAACATTGCTAACAATACGTACTCAGCAATAGACCTCAGCATAATATCCCCATCACTCCTGCCTCTACTTAAATGGGAAGTTATTATTGATCCATATGGTAGTGACCATTTTCCTATCGTTATCAGCTCATCAATAACAAATACATGTCCTGCACAAGTTCCCAAATGGCTCACCGACAAAGCTGATTGGGGAAAGTTTCAAAAAATGACTTTATTATCTTGGACTGACATGGCGGCATTGAGCATAGAGGATGCTGTGTGCTACTTTACAGCTTTCTTGGTTGATGCAGCAGCAAAATGTATTCCCCAAACATGTGGACCGTCAAGCAAACGACGAGTCCCATGGTGGAATAATGAGTGCCGTGATGCTCGAAAAAAACAAAATAAGGCATGGAGGTTGCTTAGAGACTCGCCCACAGCCGAGAATCTTGTAAACTTCAAGAACGTCAAGTCGCAAGCTAGGAGGACGCGCCGACAGGCGAGAAGAGAAAGTTAGCACAAATTCGTATCGGGCATTAACTCATACACAGATGAGTCGAGAGTCTGGAGCATGGTTGGTAAGGTGGCAGGACGAGAAGCACATTCGCTTCCTCTAGTAAACACACAAGGGGAGAGTTTGGAAGACCAGGCAAACACTCTCGGAGCGCACTTTGAACAGGTCTCCAGCTCAACACACTATAGTGAAGCGTTCCGACGATACAAAACCGCAATAGAAAAACAGAGATTAGAGCGCAAGCCCAGAACACATGAGGCATACAACGAACCTTTCTGTTTTGCTGAACTGCAGGCCTCACTTGCCTGCTGCAATAAATCTGCCCCAGGCTCGGACCGTGTGGCATATGAAATGTTGAAACACCTGCCCACTGAAACCCAGAAAGCTCTCCTCTCTCTCTATAATGCAATATGGTCTTCAGGCGAGCTACCCTCAGCCTGGAAGGAAGCTATCATTATCCCAATTCTAAAACAAGGCAAGGACCCGGCCTCAGTTTCCAGCTACAGACCAATAGCATCAACCAGCTGTATTTGCAAAGTCTTTGAAAAAATGATTAACAGGCGCCTGATGCACTTCCTTGAAATTAGTGGCCTACTTGACCCATACCAGTGTGGGTTTCGAGAGGCTCGGTCCACCACTGACCACCTTGTCCGTATCGAGGCACAAATTTGCGACGCTTTTGTTCATAAGCAATTTTTTCTTCCTGTGTTTCTCGATATGGAAAAGGCATATGACTCTGCATGGCGCTTCGGCATATTGCGAGACCTGTCACATTTAGGTGTGCGGGGTAGAAAGCTGACAGTTATCGAAAGCTACCTGTCCAACCGTACATTCCGTGTCCAAGTTGGCACTGTCTTATCTCGAGTATTTGTCCAAGAAACAGGAGTGCCACAAGGAGGTGTATTGAGCTGTACACTTTTCATAGTTAAAATGAATTCCTTGCACCTGTCTCTCCCACGAAATATTTTTTACTGCATATATGTCGATGATGTGCAGATTGGTTACAAATCTTGCAACATCTCAATGTGCCAACGTCAAGTTCAACTAGGGTTGAACAAGGTATCTCAAAGGGCAAACGAGAATGGTTTTATACTCAACGCGCAAAAGAGCACTTGTGTCTTGTTCTGCCGAAAGAGGGGCCTCCATCCTGACCCCGACATTGACCTGCATGGTCAACCTCTGTCAGTGAAGACCGAGCACAGGTTTCTCGGTCTCATATTAGACAATAAGCTAACTTTCATCCCACACATCAAGTATTTAAGGGACAGGTGCTTAAAAACAATGAACATTTTGAAAGTGTTGTCACACACTACATGGGGTAGTGACAGGAAATGTTTAATTAACTTATATAAAAGCCTCGTACGCACACGCCTAGATTACGGTGCTATAATCTATCAGTCGGCAACACCATCGGTCTTGAAAATTCTCGACTCTGTCCACCATCTAGGCATTCGCCTCTCTACGGGTGCTTTCCGCACCAGCCCTGTGGAGAGCCTGTACGTGGATTCGAATGAATGGTCGCTCCACCTACAAAGATGTTCCCTGTCCTTTTTGTACTTTTTGAAGGTGAAGGCAGACAAAAAACATCCTTCCCATTTCACAATTAATGATTTGTCCTGTTCTGGCTTGTTCGAGAACCGACCTTCGTTTAGGCAGCCCTACGCACTACGTGTAAGGAGCCTGGCCGAAGAAACAGGTGTGCCTCTTCTTGAACCCAGTTTGATGGCTCCTGCAACATATCTGCCACCGTGGCAGTGGCAGCTTATAGACTGTGATGTTTCTTTCGTTGATGTCACAAAGCACGCACTACTTGCACACATACATACACACTTTTTAGAACTACAACATAAATACACATGCCCTGAGTTCTTTACTGATGCGTCAAAGTCAAACACTTCTGTGTCATATGCTGCGGTAGGCCAATCCTTTTCCGAGGCCGGTGTTCTTCATCCTAATGCAAGCATTTTCACAGGAGAAGCTTACGCAATACTGGCGGTCGTAAAACACATTAAACAGATAAAATTACAAAAGGCGGTAATATACACAGATTCTCTAAGTGTGGTCAAAGCCCTGAAAACTCCTAAAAAACACAAGAACCCAGTGCTGGTGTCACTTTACTCACTTCTGTGCACACTTTACACATCAAAACAGCATGTCGTTGTCTGCTGGGTTCCAGGGCACCGTGAAATACAAGGGAACGTTTTGGCCGACAATCTGGCTGCTTGCGCCAATGTCACTACTGCCAATGCACCAACACCAGTCCCTGCACTTGACTTAAAACCTTTTATAAAACGAAAGCTCAGGGGGTATTGGCAGAGCATGTGGGATAAACAAACAGATAATAAACTCCATGCTATTAAGCCGCAACTAGGTTATTGGCCGCCACTATCAAAATCACGACACACGGAAGTAATACTAACAAGGCTTAGGACTGGACACACACATTCTACACATTCATTTCTTCTGTCTACCGGTGATCCACCATATTGTGAGAGATGTGGAGAGCCCCTTACGGTTCTCCACATTCTCGTCCAGTGCAATGAGCTAGATGTTCTAAGAAAAAAGCACTTTTTACTGCCCTACCGACAGCAGCTCCCTCTACACCCTGGGATGCTCATCGGTAGGGATCCGCTTTTTAAACTGCAAACACTTTTTACATTTTTAAAAGAAGTGCAAAGCTTTCACCCGATATTTCAAGGTCATCCGTAGCACGACCTCTATAGAGTGGTCGTGGCTGCGGTGACTATATCTTCATCATGGTTTTATTATCATGACATTTTGCCATCAGCTATCACCACACATATGTCACGCCACTGTCATGATTTTATTACTTTCATGTTTTAACCCGCGTTAGAGCAAGGAATTTTAAGGCCCCTTTACAGCCACGCACCATATCATTGTTCATATCTGTAGTCAATTGAAATGGCGCTCTTTGGCTACAATTGGCCCTTGCGCCACTAAAAAATACTCATCATCAACTTAATATTTCACGGTATCCCTGACGCCAAAGAACCCTGGAAAGAAACTGAGTCGAAGTTAAATACCTTACTAGCCGATGCAGATATGTCCCTCCCCAGTAACGCCATCGAACGGGCCTACCGCCTCGGTACGTACTCCCCAAACAAGTGTCGCCCTGTCATAGCAAAACTTTCCAGTTTCAAAACAAAAGAGCTTATTCTGTCGAAGCGAAAACATTTCAAAGAAAGTGACATATCTGTATCCGAAGATTATTCACCCTGCACTCGAATTGCTCGTAAAAACTTAATTGAATTTGGCAAAAACTACTCCGGATCCCCCGATTTTCAACTGCGCTACACTAAACTGCATCTTAACCGCGAAATCTACATTTATATTGCAGCTAGCGATAGCATCGAACAACTTCCATCAAGTAGCCGAAGCTCTGGTCTTACTAACGACACTTTGCTAGGAACGTCACCGTAGGTAAACGCAAGGGGCAGTGGCCGACAGACTACGCCTCGTGTTTCTGTACTTTTTACTAACATAAGAAGCATTCTAAACAAGCACAACTCGTTATCAAGCGCAATAGACTCACGTTCTGCCCACATAATCGCATTAACTGAAACTTGGCTTCCTGAACACGTGCGTGATTCGGAAATTTTCGTAAATGCGTCACATTTCACAGTCTATCGATGTGACAGAACGGAGCGCCGAGGTGGCGGAGTGTTGCTAGCCGTTTCGCGAGACATTCCTTCATCTCCCATTCATGTGAACAGTAACCTAGAAATATTTCTCGTTATTAACGCTCGGTCATCTCAAAGTAATCATAGGTGTGTGCTACCGTTCACCATCTTCGTCCTCAACGTTCGTTAACGAATTGCATGATTCTGTCAATATTATTATCAGTCGATTTCCATCGTATCCATTGTTCCTTCTTGGTGATTTTAACTTCCCAAATATCAAATGGCATACCTCCCTTCCGGTTTTATCACCCTCTTCAGCGCTTTCTAAAGATTCCTAGATTTTTGTTCTGTCTTCTCTTTGTCACAGTTAGTTACTGAACCCACCCGAGTCTCATTTACTACGACAAACACTCTTGACTTGATTTTAACCACCCATCCAGACTATGTTTCAACTATTACCTGTTTACCAGGTATTAGTGACCACTCATTGCTCACCTTTGACTTACACGCTACCCCTCATAAAAGCACAGAATGAAAAAAACTATTTGCGATTACAAAAAAGCTAACTTCGATGCTATCAATCGTGAATTATCTGAATTTACCGACGTCTTTCTGACCGATTTAACAACCGTTCCCTTCAGTCTAACTGGGATATGTTTGCTGCCGAAGTTCATCGCCTCACCGTAAAGCACATACCAACCTACACTATTGCTAGTCACTCACAATCACCATGGTATAATACCACTATCAAACGCATGTCTAACAAGAAAAAACGCCTTGTATCGTTCAGCTAAGCGCTCGCCAACCAACGAACGAGGGCCGCTTATAATACCGCATCTAGTATTTACGTCAGGGCACTCAAACAAGCTAAAATAACTTCGTCTCTAATGTATTGCCGTCAATGTTAAAACAAATGTAAAAAGTTTTGGCGCGTTATCAATCCACCAAAAGAT